>VDFB02080865.1:0-12263 GCA_007258455.2 Sequoia sempervirens | reverse complement strand
TACCTTCCTTGGCCTGGTGGTGTCTTTCCTTTTTTCTTTTCAGCCTTTTCCTTTCCATCTGACACCAGGTCCTTCCACTCCCTCTTTGGAATCATGGGGGGACGCTCGTACTTTTTTTTTCTCTAAATGTGACCTATATTGGTCTCTCGCATACTTTAGATAGGTACCAACTTTCTGAAGGACCTTGGTTTGGTTGAATGTTTTATCACTAAACAACACAACTAAACGGTTAATGAGCTCATCTTTTAAATCTTCATTTTGGTCATTCCACTGTGTACGTATGGTGGGCCCGAAGAGCTCCAATGTAATATCACTTAGATGTTTATAAAAAACATCATTTCCTGCAAAATGATCATGGGATCAATAGTCTAAAAAGAGCAATCAATAAGTAAATTTCAATTGGATTATATAGAATAATAATTCAAACATTTTAAATTACCTAGGACCTTCTCTATCTTTATGGGAACGAAATCCTCGATCACCACAAGTGTGACCGGCAATGTTCCCGTACTAGTAATACGGGAAGATCCAGGAAATGCTGCTAAAACATCACCAATACTAGTGGCCTCTGCATCCCCAGGTACATGTCCTGACGCATGTTCTAGTATGTGTTCATTACCAGAGGGTGCGTTAACGGATGCATGCATGGTATGTATTGCCAAAATTTGAAACGACAATATAGGCATGGATGATGGGGTCAGATAATGTGATGTATGCATAGGAAGATCAGATGGGACACTTGTACTAACCCTACTTCCTGAAGTACCGAAAGATCTACCGTGGCCAAGGAGCATCATGAGGAGGAAAAATAACCCTATAAAACACATATTTTAGCGTTCATGACATAAAAGAGTACAAATATAAAACCATGAATGAACTTTTATGTTATAATTAAAGACCTCTCATGACAGCTTACTTGCAAGTTTTGTAATCTCTCTATCAATACTTTAACCCTCTCTCTTATCTCATCTGATTGAGGCATTTTGAACATCAACTGAGTCATTTCTTCATTGCATTTTTTCATGAGCTTCTTTATCGTATCGAAAGGGTTTGCAAAATAAGCCATGTCATCATCAGAAAATATTGACTGCACCTCACTATGGATGCTCTTCTCTACAGCTAGTGTCTTTCCCCGATCAGTCGACTGCAACAAGAATATTAAAAACATTATCAAAATTAACCCAAAAAACTTATGAAAAAAACATAATAATAAATCATTTTGCTCATATCTAATTTGTACAATTACAATGAAGTAAACCTGTCAGGTAGAAGCACCTGAAGATACATCGTGATCTGTGCTTTGGGCGAGAGCCTTCTCCGTATGATCAATGGCCCCCTGTGACAAAAATTAAATATAAAAAAACATTACCAAAATGAAACCAATAGACTTATGAAAGAAAACATAAGAATAATATGGTATATTGGAGTCATTAATTGGAGGTTGGGTAAAATGGTACATAGTATGTACCACCCCCATAGTAACTGTGTTTGTAACTAAGCGATTCAAATTGTAATTGATTAGCAACTCTTCCCCTTCAATTATTGATTTTATCACACATACAAATACACGGTTTCCCTCGCGTGCCTCGAATATGCAATTGGGTTGCTTATTTGTTGACCCAGGTCATGTACTGTTTATAAACCCTGCAATATTCCCTGATGCTTTTGGCCTTCTATCAATTTACATAGCCACTCCTTTATTTTGATCCTTATCTTTTAGTTGTATATAATTTGCTGACAATGCATACCTACGCATACTTCATGTATATTGAACCAGTTGCATCCAATGTTTGTAACTGTAACAGGGTCCAACATATTTCATCAATTCAATAACTTTGTCATAACAGACCTTTATGCCGTCCATGCAAAATAGGCCCAAACAATGTAATGACGATGGTGCTATGCAATATATCCTCTCGTTGACACAAAAATCGGTGTTTATTGGAGGAAGTTCCTTGGGTACCCATTGTTTCCATAGATTTTTGTACCTCAAGGGCACCTCGATGTTGCCTATGCTCTCATCATCATAAGAACATGACCCCCCTTCAGCAAGAAAAAATTCCATGCGTTTACGGAATTTTATTCTAATCTTTTGACCTCTAGTTGATCTCCCTCTTTTAGACATACTACATGTCTCGCTTTCCTCTTCTCTTTGAATTTCCCTCACTCGAGGAAGACAGATCTGACAAATACCTATTTGGTGGTACCTGCACTCGTAAGGATGTTGGATGAAGTTCTTTCATGGTGATGTGATCCCAAGGTGACATTATGATTAATCTATCATTTCATCGCTAGAATTTCACAGGTTATAAGGTAATCAAATCTTGATAGATTGCAAGCTATTGTTACTACTGTCCAAATGTGTCCATCACAAATCAAATCTACTTAACGTTTTAACTCCCAAACTTTGTAACAAGTGTTAAATATGACTATGGTCCACCAGTTACACAACCAAGGCCTCAAATGTATTCTCTAATTGTAATCAAAGAACTTTTTCTCTTCATTCAAGCAAATAAACTTGAAGGGAAACACCACCAAGTGGTTTATTGGACACCTACATGACTAAAAATAGCATAAAATTTACATTTAATTTCCATATTTCTAAGTGGTTAACGGGGAGGGAGTGTGTACTAGGCCTAGTTAAGTCATCATAAGTTTATCTCTTTGGCAATAATTTTTTTAAGTCATCTTAAATCTTCCTATGTCTAATTTCTAGGAGACTTTTGGTATGTTTTAAGGTAGGATGAGTGGTTGCATCAATGTTCTAGTTCTCTATGACAAGGTTTCAACATCTTCAAGGTAGAAAGTTGAATTGCTCATAGTCATTTGAAACAACAACATTTGATTTATGTCTAATGGTGGTTGTGCTTAAAAATATCTCTGCTTAGAGCAAATATCTCTAACAACTCCTAGAGCTACTCATTGGGGATGGCCACCATCTAGGAAAGGAATTCTTCATTCTCCTGCTTTTGGGTGTTGGGAATTTAACAATACCTTGATTGATGAAAGATCCCAAAGAGCCTTTCTCCATGGTATCCAGGTACACATAGCAACGGTCTTCTCTTATACAATTGGACATGATTTAAAGAACTTAGCTAGGAATTATTCATTTAACCTAAGGTTTTCTCATATTTCCATCATTGGAAAAGTATGATCAAATTATTCTATTATGAATAATTGGTCTATGTGCCTCTAGTAATCACTATAAATGTTTGCAAGGATAAAATGACTAATTGCATCAGGTAGGAGAGAATCAACTTTGAGTTCTTCAAAGATTATATTCCTCTATTCATAATTTTTAAGGGTTGTGTGTGGAGGAGGTTATCACTACCAAGAAGGGAGGAGACATTTCCTTGCATATGTTTGTGGTGGAGGTATTAAAGAAGAATTGTATGCCTATATTTCCATTCATTAGATCTAGCTTAGCATAGCATATACTTGGGCTAAGTCTACAATTGCTTCAGACTCATGCAATGAAGGCTATGTGTGATGAAATCCTAGACCTCAACCAAGATGTGAGTAGATTATGGGAGTTTTTCCAAGACCTGAGGCTAGTCGATAAAAATGTGAAAGACTAAGCAATTTTATTTTTTCTATCTTATCTTATACTATTTACGAGAATGGGGGTGCCAATGTACGAGAAGATCTTTGGAAACTGGCATGAAAATTGCAGGTTAAAGAGAATGGGGGTGCCAAACTTATAGTACTCATTTTCCCTTGGTTGTCAATTTTCCCTGAGTGCCCTCAACCTCATCCTCGATGTTGGTATTGACCTCATTTTCACTCCTCCAAACTCTTCCTCGGTGTTGATATTGACCTTGTTTTCACTCCTCCAAACTCTTCATCGGCACTGGTATTGACCTTGTTTTAACTCCAAAATCTTCCTCGGCACTGGTATTGACCTTGTTTTAACTCCAAACTCTTCCTCGGCACTAGCATTGACCTTGTTTCCACTACTCCAAACTCTTCCTCAGTGTTGGTATTGACCTTTCACTTCTCCAATTTGATGAGCTACAACCTAGTTTCATTAGGTTTTAGAGTATGTTAATTAAATTGAAAATTATGGTGCCATTTAGCTAGGTTTTAATATTTTACAATATAGTTAAGTATATATTAGTTATATTTTACATAATAAATAATATAATTATTGAACTTATTATAATTATATATTATATTCTTTAACAAAATTATTAAATATGTATAAAATTATTATAATTAATAATTAATAATAAGTATATTTTTATATAATACAAAATATAATTAATGTAATAAATATTTAATATAATAGTAATATATATTAATATAATATTAATATGAGAGAGAGAAACTAAATTTGGATTGGTTGTTTCATGTCAACAATCCAAGGATGGCATGTGTCCTTGGGGAGTTATGCTCAAGGTAGCATGCCATTTGATTAAAGATATGATAATTCTCCTTTAAGACCTCTTGATGGCCCCATTGCACACTTAAGGAGACAGAAGATAAATATAGGAAGAGAATATATAGAGTGTATGGCACTACAAATGAAAGGGAGACAAGAGATAGAGAGGTAGAGATGAGGAGATAGGATAGAATAGATGAGAGATATGGAGGTGATTAAATGCCTCTCTCACGTGGCTCTCTGTCTCTCTGCCATACCACTATCTATATCAATCCCTCTTCCCCCCCTCTATCCTGTTCCTCCTCTCTCCCTCTCCCCTGCTCTCTCATTTCATCCATCTCCTCCATCTCTCCTACTCTATATCTCTATCTCTTCTTTTATCTCCATCCACTGTCCCTCCTCTATATTCCTCTCCCCCTTTCCACTCTCCCTCCCCTCTTCTTTCTCTCCTTTTCCTCTTCTCTCTTTCTCTTCCCCCCTCTTCTATATCTCCTCCTCTACCTATCTATGCCTTTCTCCTCCTCCTCCTCCTATCTATCCATGGGCTCTATCTCCACCCCACTCTCTTTTAATAAATACATGTCATCTTTTACATGTGTCTAATTCTCTCTGGTTCTCTCCCCATCTATCTTTATCTCCCCATATATTAACTAAGAAGCCATGCAAGCATACAATAGTATATGTTGGTAAAAATATAATAGTGTTTTATTAAACTATAAGTAACAATTATCTTTCTAATGTCAAGCCTTCTTATAAAAATAGTGTTTTATTAAACTATAAGTAGATTATTGTCACCACTCTTCATTCAACATGAAATGCCAAATGTAGCAATTGTTTTGTTGCTTTTGTCAAGTTTATGTGGCTATTTACTAGGTTGAATAAGTTGTGTTATGACCTTAAATCTTTAAAATAATTAGACAATATTAGCGAGATCGAGGAAGGGGAGAGAAACTAAACTCGCTGAAATAGGTAGTTGTGGGTTTGCTGGTTTTCTTTGTATACTATATACTTAGTTCCTCTAGGATAAATAAGGCACTTTAGATCATTTTCTTAGTTGTGTATCCTAGCTAATATAGAGTAAGCTTTTTCATTTTAGTTGACTACTACATAATAGTTTATGTGTTGAAAGAATTGTTTCCATTCTTTGTAGTTTTTACATTGGAATAAAAATCATATTTAATTTCATGCCAATATACTTCTTTCATAAAGATATTTGTTTGAAATAAGTGCTTCATAACCCATCTAATCAAATCATAACCTATCAAAAAGGCAATAAGAATTTTCTAAAGAAAAGAACATTTGACCCAATCATAAGTGTATGGCCTTCGTATAAAGGAGTGATCCACCTTCGCAATAACAACTACTTGATTTAGACCTAGTAGGTTCAACTCAACCAACCTATCGACATTCCTTTAAGAGGCTTCCAACAAGTTTAGAATGACCAATTTAAAAAATCCAAACAACTCTCAAAGCCTGACAAAGAACAGAAGTCAGATTTCACACTTTGACTCCTTGAATTCTTGTAATAGTGCAAACCTAGTTTTTTCCTAATAACTCAAAACTTTCCCAAAACACTAGAGAAACCCTTGATGGTTTTAGACACCCATTTTGGAGTTATTAAACATACTTCAAGGGCAAGTACAAGTGATTTTTTACTTGTTGATTCCCTAAAGAAAACCTTATCTTGAGTATAATCCATCATAGTCACATATGATCACATCATTCTTGACCATTTGAGATCATGAAAAACCTCCAAAATCTAGTATTCAAATAACCCATATTGGTGAGAATTTGTGTAGGTCTCTCTGATTCATAAATCATTATATTCTCATTTTCAACATATCGACGAAAGAACAGAAATGTCACACCGATCGGATTGCATAAGAAGATACACATCGGGGTGACACGGTCCATGGTCTCACCGATAAAGAGATTTTTTGGCAAGACAAGTTCCATCAGGGTGAAATGAAAAGGTCATACCGAGCATATAGGTCTAACCAGTGAAGTTCCATCAACAAGAAACCTCTCTTGTCTCACTGATCAAAGCACAAGGAGTTGTATCAGAAGGAATCTTGGTGACATGAGATTGAAGGAATAATCATCGGGGATACTTATAACATTAGGTAAATTACTGAATGTCTTAGCGATACACCATGTCTTGCCAATCAAGACACAAATAGATCAAGATAGTCATCGGGGTGACTCTTGGTGACATTTATATGAATCAGATGGATAGATTATGTGATATCAACATAATGTCTCCTCAACCAAAAGAATGTTTAATGAACTTTAGTCAAGCCTAAATAAAATGATCACCCAAATTTTGAATTATCTTTTTGATAGAACATTTGATGTGACAATTGGTAAATTCAAAGATCACCTATGCTCATGTTCAAAGCTAGGATTACTAAAAGACATATCGAGGAGATTGGCTTATGGTCTCATCAATTAAGGGAATCTATCGGCAAGACAAGTCATCTCGGCATGAAAAATATATGGGTGATCCATAATAGTGGTTTAATTTTGGCCAAAGCTGGACAAATTATTATTTTAATTAAATATTCACATTGAGGCACCTATAGCGGCTAGCTGGTGAAGTGGGTGCAACTGAGTCTCATCAAATTTTGTGCAGCAGATTTAAAATATTTTTTCAAAATTTTTGGAATCCGGTGCACTTCTTTTCCATCTCCCCATGAAAATAGATTTTTTGAGGAAAACAGCATTTTTAAGAGTGGCACCTTGTATAGCAGCATAACTTTTTCCAGAGATAAAAATTCTGGATTCTTTCAAATTTAGATTTGTAACTCCTAATATCTAGTGCTTCCACTTGGTTAGATAATAGTTTTTTATTGGAGTAGTTTTTCTTTAATCAAGTTTCAAAGTCAAGCGAATTACAATTCGGAGACAGTAGCGGTATATAATTTTTTATATCAAAATTTTTTTTGTTGGATCAAGGACTTCAATATCTGGTGCACTCATATTTTTCAATTTTTTTTTTGATAATCTTCTATTTTTCCCCATGTGAAGAACAAAGAAATTCATTTTCGATGAAAAACCTATGTTTAATAAAACTTAAAAAACAAATACATAACAAAGCCAAAACATATTAAAATTATATTCATTGGATAGCTTGTTCTGAGGAATACCATAATCATTTGAAATAAATTTTAAATGAATTCATTTGATCCCCCAAAATCTAAATCAAAAGTGATTTTTTATCAGCATTTTTATAGGTGTAAAGAGGCTGCTATAGGTATGGTTTAAAACTAGTGAGGTTCTATCAGGGTTTTGATCTTGGTGATTTGAAGTCAAACCCTCTTCCCAATTCTGGAATCATAAAATAGAACTTTAAGAGGCTTAAATCATTTGAAATTTTCACAAAATATGTGATTTCAGCTAAAATTCCTACATTCCTCATGAATTGTAAACCACTGTATGACAACACCCATATATTTGGCAGATGTTTAAGTCTCACCGATGAAGTTTCATTGACGAGACCATCATTTCTTTCACTGACAGGAGCATTGGGAATATATCAGTGAGACATGTGCCATCGGTGTAAATCCTAAATGTTCACCTGACCTACTAAGTTACACTGACAGGAGGATATTGACATGAGTTATGGTGACATATTCAAGACCAAAAGAAAAGTTATCAGTGAGACTTATAACCTCGGAGGAGCCACTGAATGTGTTAGTGATACTAAAAGTTAGGTCGATGAAGAAACAAATGAACCAAAATGATTGTCAGGGTGACTCTTGGCGATGTATACGGGACAAATGTTAACATCGGTCAAATGTGTAGAGTGTTACCCTGGTCAGTTTAGTATTCAGTGAACATTGATTGGGGCCTAATATATAGATCACCCAAAGTTTGAAGGTGTCTTGCTGACCAGTTCATTTGATGTGACAATAAGGAATTTGAAAATCTGTTACATTCATTCCTAGAGTTAAAACATTAATGGCACCACGAAGTATAGGTAATTTCATGAATTGAAAGGAAATCGTTGCAAAATGAACATTATTGCAAATTGGTAGTGAAGGAAACAAGGAGACAAAAAAAGGGCCAAAGAATTGTTTTAGTTGAAAGACCTCAATCAAAACTAGTAATTCCTTTGCATTTTAACTTTTTCATTTCTACAATTTTAAGCGGGTAATATGGAAGCCACCAGCTCGGGGAAGTTGAAAGGTAGAAAAGAAAGTGAGAGTTGTCACCCTAAGAGTAAGAAGTAGAAAGTTGAGTCTGGAATTGAGCCAGAGGGTTCTAAACGAAAGATGAATCAGGATTTAATTGACCAATTGCCTAGGTTTGAGTCTAGAGGTAGGCACTCCACACAACTAAGGGAGGAAGTGGATAAATTGGACGACAAGTGCAATCACATAGGAGATATTTGGACCCCAATAAGAGGATATAAATTGTTTAGATTCCACTTTCAACGAAGAGATTGTTTTGAGCCAGTTTGTAATCTGTGGTGTCTAAATTTGGGCAAAATGGTTTACCCTAATGTGTTTGTCAATATAGAGCTGGTAAAATTGTTGGCCACCCACTATGACTCAAAACTTAAGGCCATATGCAGATCATCTGGGAAACCGTTCATATACATATTAGAGGCTTCAATATGTGAGGTTTTTAAGTTGGAAGGGTGGTGTAATGAGAAAATTATGAATGAAGAGTTGGAAAAGGAGTTTTGGAGAATAGACACCACTTACAAGGGTTGGAGGTTTCCCTTACATAGAATTAAACAAGATGGTAAAATTATCCCACTTGACGATGACGATGGGCCTCCATTCCATGTGGACTTATTCGAGCCCTATATGAGATATACCTATTTCTCAGTAGGACAAGTGTTGGGTATGGAAGTTCCTAAGTATATGTCCATTATTCCCATGGTAATTGTAGCTGACATTCAATGTCATAATTCTAGGTTATTCGACTATGCTTCATTTGTCACCAAGGGACTTGACTTAGCATTGGTGGCAATCAAGAATAAATCCCCTATTCTGCACCTTAGGCATTATTCTCTTTTAATGCATCTAGTATTTTACTTCAGACAAGAGTTAGGGATTTGGCTAGAAAAGTTGAAGGTTTTACAGTTTGATAAAGAGGGAAAATTGTTAACCATTCAATTGTGGACTGCCATTTGGGATAGTAGGTTTGCTAATTCTAGTTTCCTATATTTTGAAGAATATTTTGTCAAGCTAGTATATGAATTCTACAGTCATCCTTGTGCACACTCATTGTCTGATGAAATAAAAGGCTTCTTCAAACCGAAGGACTTTAATGGACTAATTGATCACAATTGGGGAGACTGGTATTGCTTGGGAGATGCTACTATGGTAAGGGTGTTTGGTTTTGATGATTCTCCATTCATTTTTCCTAAAATAGTCCTAGATAGGATTGCATATTTGGAAATTGTAAGACAAATGGATTTTTCTAGTTTCATGAATTTTGGTTCATTCAGAAAACAGACATTTATGCCTAGTACTCTGTTCTTTGGTGATTTTACTGTGCTTGCAAAGGAAGGATATGATTTGATCCCTAACAAATTAATGCAGTATAATATGAATAAGGGTCCACCAAGAGAAGGTTTTGATCTAGAGGGATATATCAATTCTGCCAAACAAAGGATAAACTTTGGACAGTATGATCATGTGCCTTATCAGTTTGATGACATGATTAGAAATTTGGACGCAGAGGAAGTAGAGAGAGTGATGGAGGAATACAACCAAGGGTTTTCAGATATAGGGTTCCCTTTTTCTGGAGATGAGGAAACTAGAGAAGATATGCCACGAGACCTACCTAGTAGGATTTCCAAATTAAAAACTCAACATTACAACTGCCCTCCTAGAGAACTAAGTGTTGAATAGAGCCAAGATATAGACACCAGACATATGGCATATAGGTCATTTGTAGTAGACAATGAATTTGTGAATTCTTTAGAATTAAGATCTTTCTTGTCTAAGCAAAAGGGAAAGGAGATAAGGGAGACAATTGATAATATTACACCAAGCAATGAGGAGAAACTACTAAATAATTTTAAATTAATTGTGGATAGAGAAATGGCTAATATGACCCCTGACAAAGGAAGGAAAATGTTAGAGGATGTTGGAGTTATGATCTTTCCAAGGCTGGATTTGAATTTTGCATTGGTGTTTGATAGCTTCTTAAAGGATAATAGTGCCACACACAAGCTTAGTCCAGAGGGGGTGACAAAAATATATGTTGGATCCAAATATAGCCCGGATGAAGGATCACTCATGATATGGGCCTTGTATCCACCTCATAGAAATTCAGTGGTGATTGACACTAAGAAGCATTTGGACATTTCATGACTTTGAAGGTTGGAGAGGTAGATCCTGTGGCAATTGCAAACATTGGGATTAATGTGGCAAAATTGAATAAAGCCCAAATACAAATGTTGCTAAAAGAAAAGGAAATGTGCAAAATGAATAATGAAAGGATCATGAGAGAAAATGATCGTTTGAAGGACATGCTAGGAGTCACAATGGGACCTCCTAAATTAATAACACATGGTGAAATCTCACAAGTAAAAGATCATTGGGAGGAGTCAACTGTATATTCACAAGGTAAATATGATACACTTGTTGCAATAATCAGAAAAAGGCAGGCCAACTTAATGATTTGTTTGAATAAGCTATGGGGAGCATATTCAAAGAACCATGTTACAAGGCAGGAACACAAGAGAATTGATGGAAGGATTGAAGAAAAGTTTTGAGAATTAAATGAAGGAGATGTTCTTGAAAGTGTGGCCATTGGTATGGGTTTAATCAAATTATAAAGAAACACATGGACTATTATGAGGAACTGCGAGAAGATGCAAAGGGGCTAGTTGATGTTACGAATATGGGATTGCCTACAATATTTGAAGATGTAGAAAAGTTGAAAGAGAAAGCCAAGTGGATCAAAGAATGTGAATTGATGTTGCAGGGAATTTTGGAAAATGCTATAGGGAAGGATTCGACATTGGATGAGAGTTGCGAGCACAACGAAAGGATGTTAAAGGTGGAAATATCAGCCAGGAATGCATTAGGAGATGTCGATACTCATGAACAACAAGATTATCTAGATCATTTATCAACTGTTCATCTATGGCTAAATAGATCATAATCTCTTGTTTTAATTAGTTAAGTAAAAATAACATTTGTGAAGGGATGTGTCCCTTCCAAGTTTTGATGTATTTATATATGTTCCATAGTAATGCAACAAATATAGGCATTAGGAGATATTTAGTAGATAGCTTTCTAGCAAAATTCTTTCATATACAGAGACTCAGATGCATGTATTTAGATGGAGTAAATGAAGATATCTAAGTTGTGGATTAAGATTTTGGTATCAGCAGTTTGTTAAATTTATGTAGTTATTTGATTGTCTCCATTCTGATGCTTCTCTATTATTTAAATTGATATAACAAGTTTATATTCAGTTTATCATTGCACATTTGCTATATATGTGTGATCTAGTTATTTGGTTCTCTCAAGTAGGGATTAAAATATTTTAATCAATCACACCAATTGGGAAGTGTTAGTTGGATTAATAAGAACCACATAACTAGAATTGCCATTCTATCTCAAGAATACTTTTTCAATTATTCACTTGCACATTTACACAAGTTGTAAACAATTTTTGTTCCTGACAGTTTGAATTATTGCCATTATTGAAATCCACATTTGTAGATATTCATTAGACTCCATATACCCAATAAGGCATTGGTCTCCCCTTGTATTCTTTTATAATTTTCATTATTCTTATTTATTTTACACTTACATTTACAAATACACATACATATGCATTTATTGTTTTCATTTATTTCTCATGTAGTTTAATAGTTTGATGGATTTCATATTATATGTGTTGAAGACTT
>VDFB02080864.1:0-88580 GCA_007258455.2 Sequoia sempervirens | reverse complement strand
AGTCCAATGTTTGTGAACAAAGTGAAGAAAAATAATGCAAATGTATGCTCCCACTTTAAAGAAATTGCAAAACACCATGCTATGAGAAATTACTTTAAAGTAGAAAAATGATAAATGTCATGCACCAAAAGATCATAAGAGTTGATTCGAAAAGCCCTATGCCAATGATATGTTTCTAAATAAAGCTACATCATGATAAGGGGTTGCCTCCCAAATGCAATGCAACAAACAACATAAAATATGAACAAATAAATTCCTTATAGGATATGTTCTTTAGTTTCTCCATAGTCACTTTAGCATGAAGCTCTAATTGTCTTAATGACCATACATGGATTCAATTTTACTAATGCTTAAGGTCTAAGACTAGTATTTAAATGATGATTGATAGGTCTATCTTTGTGCAAGAATCTTGTCAAAATTCTCTTTGGATAATGCACTATTATTACCACCCAATGGAAATGATAATACTTGTTGCATGAGAGAGATGATATGATCCTTCATTGACTATGTAGACATCGAAAATATACAGATTGATATCACACACTCGATCCTGATCTACTAACATCGCTTCATTCTGAATTATCCCTCTTTCTAACCATTTAATCAAATAGCCTTATTTGATTAAAGTCATCATAATTCTCCTTTTAATTAAATAAATCCCTCGATTTAATTAAATCATTATCTTTGTGTAATTAGCTAGGTCATTTCATCTTCCTATCTTTGTTAATTAAATAATTCATTTTATTTAATTAATCTCTAAAGTCATCTCATTTAAATTAAATAAATTAATCTTTATTTAATTTAAATCTAACACCATCCTTTTTAATTAAATAAATAAAAAATATTTATTTAACTAAGTCTAAATCATTCTTCTCTCATTTTGATTTATTTAAATCCTAAAATCTAAGTCAAAATGGTCAAATCAACTAACATCATTTAAAATTAATCAAATCATGATCAATGATAATCCTAATCACTCAAATCCTCTAGATTTTGCAACTTGCACATGAAAATCAATTTAATTTATTTATAAATCACCTATTTTTATTCAAAAAAGGCATCCAAGTGGGAATATTCCTCAAATTTGAAATCTCCCCCCAAAAGGACTTGTCCCTTCCAACATGGCATTTAACATCTCTTACATTTCCTTTGCCTTGAGCCAAGTGGCATTTAATGCTTTCTTTCTTCCCCCCTTTCAAGTCATTTCAACAAATTTGAATTTCAAATTCATGCATTTATTGGCACATTCCCCAAATCTTGCACATCCTCCATCCATTCACAAGTAGACAAGTGGCATTTTGTCATTGGCTCATTCTTAGTCCCACATTGCTCTATTTTGGGCATGCTTTCAACTTATCAATCTATAAATAAGAGGTTAATCTCCTCATCTCATCATCCACAATTTGAGTAAACTTACTCTACTCAAATTCATCTTCAAGCATTTGCAAGATTCATCCATCCATAGCTAGGTTATGCAGGTTTTCATCTTGGAGCACATTTGAATCTTCACAAAAGTCGATCACTCATCAACACTCTTCATCATCTATCAACATTGCATCATTGGAGTTGGGAAAGGACCAATTTTCACATCAAATTGGCACCAATTCCCCTATGGGATCAAGAGTTTGCATTGCTTTCAATAGGATTTAATCTACTTTCTTGTTCTTTCATTATCTTCTTCTCTTCATTCCTATTTTGAGTTTTGTTAATGGATTTCATGGAGAATCCTTGTTCTTACTTGCATTTTGATCTCCTAATATATTAATTTATTGTGTTTTTCAGGTATTTGGATTAGGGATTCACATTTTTGCGCTAGGAGGAGGGCAGGAATTACAAATCTAACACGTTTCTTAAAAAATTTCGTTGTTTTAGCGCTCTTTACAACTGTTTTAGTGCTCTTTACAGTTCTTTTAGCGCTCTTTACAGTTCTTGTAGTGCTCTTTAATGTTCTTTTAGCGCCCATGATCACTGTTATAGCTCCCATTATCACTATTATAGCGCCCATGATCACTATTTTAGCGCCCATGATCACTGTCTTAGCGCCCATCATCACTGTTTTAGCGCCCATGAGTCAGTTTTAAAATGACCATATCTTGGTCATACAAAGATCTTTTTTGATGCTTTTTTTTTTGAAATAGGGTATAATTTCGTAAACTATCCAATGGTGTAGGTGTTTCTTAACTATTAATGAGTTAAAATTTTCAAATTTGCATCTAAAGTAAAAACACATGATAACTTGGCTAAGTTTTAGGGTGTTTTGGTAAATGATTCATCTAACCCCTATATCCTTTTGTTTTTGATCTCATCTAACGTTTTGATCAATTTTGTAGGTTGGGAATCGAAATCAAAAGAAAGAGAAGCATGAGAAGGATATTTTGTTCAATCAAAGTGTTTCTAAACACTTTAGTGTTTGTTTAACACTTCTTTAAGAATTTGTTTCCTTCTCCTTCTTAGGACACTAATTTTCATTTGGGCTTAAAAAGAACCTTTTCCATTTCTTGCAAAGGCTAAAACAAACTTTAGGATCACAACTTACTAGATTTGATTTATTGGATTAACAATTGAACAAGGCAATTTCTCACACTTCATTTGGTGCTCTAAAACGAATTCACATATTGCTTTGATGATTTAAAAAGAACAAGTGTAGTTGTGTTTTTTGTGAAGGCTTACTTAGACTAAAGGCATTGGAAAAGGATGTATGCGCTTTTCTCGTGCTTTATAGTGATCTTGAGAATCAAAAGGCCTTTTCCATGACTTTGGGTTAAGACAAAGCAATCACCTCCACACTTTGATTTGGGCTTAAAATTGAACAAACTATTGTGCGAGTGTGAGTGGGGACTTTGTTGCGTATATTCTCTCTTCTTGTTGCCCAACAAGGATTGATCGAGTTACGAATACTGTTCTTCATTCTCTTTTGTTTATCCTAGAGGGCCTGCCTTGGGGAAAAAGTACTCACCCAAGGGAACGACTCAACTGGTAACACTCTAAAGCCAAGAGTATTTCCAGCCAGGATATAAATATGGATATTGGACGAAACGCCAATATCACACGGTTGACTCCGACAAGATGGATCAGAAAGGGGACTCTTGCCACGTTGGGTCAACTCCTACAAACAAAAAGTCCTTACTAAAACCCATGTGCTAGAATTTACCAAAATCCTTAAATCTATTTGTTGGTGCAAGAATGGTCATTCTGAAGCCACCCCACATTTTTATGGTCTTCTAGTAGAGATGGAAAGCATGCCATGGTAGTTTCATGGGTGTTGATGCTTGACTGCCCCGTATAAGTGAGTGTCGTGGAGGGGAGCCAGTGGGGTCAAGCATCTAACCATTTGCTAGAGATAAGCGTAGCTGGACTTGTCCAAGTGGGAATCCAACAAATATTGTCTTACACATCCATAGGATTGTACTTATTCTCGGGTTACAAAATGCATTGCTTGATCGAAAACATCATGGAAACAAACACTTAACACTATCATTCAAATTTCAAACCCTTTTGAAGACAAATTCCATTGACTCAATCCATATGTTATTGCTTTCCCTTGGGATTCACATCCTTAGAAGTTTCTAAACATTGGATTACATCTTGATTTGTCTACTTAAGTAAACAATAGGAAAACCCTTGCCTTAAGTTCATCAAATTTCCACATAACATATCTTGTGGGGTTTGAAGAAGTTAGGACATTGGACATTTAGTTTGAAAATCTAATCAAGAAAGTTTTTGTGGTAAAAGAAATTCACTAATCAAGATGAAATCAATTGAACCCAACACATGTACTTGTGTATCTTTTGTCTTATGGTCTTTTGAGCAAACATTGATCTTTTGGTTTGAAGGGAAAAGCATGTTCTTCAAAACCTTGGCCTTGTAAACAAGTCCTTCTTAGGTTCATTTAGGATCAAAATCAAACACTTCATCCATTTCAAAAATTTATCATCCCATCCCACAAGCAACTTTAGAGCTTTGGAAACATCATTCTAGACTTGGGTACATGCTTAAATCAAAATCAAAATCACCTTGTTTAGTTAGGTGTAAGGGAATGCATCCTTTCTCATACATTTAATTGAATTACCAATCCTTTGAACAAGTTCATCCTAAATATCACATCCAACATCTTAGGGTTTACAAGTTCATTATCCAAATCAAACCAATCAAAATCAAACCCTAAGTCTAGCATTGATCCAAAGTCCCTAAACGTTACATACTCATATCATTCACCCCTTTCATCCTTCATCTCGTCATTGGTCCTAAGAACCTTATAGGTCACTTTGGAAACAAGGTCAAAACACAAGAGGAACATGGAATATAAACTTGATCCATGATACATCTTGAGTAATCCAAATCAATTGAATCTTCAAAGCCTTACAACACCAATCAATTATCAAAACTCACACTTATGCAATCCATACATGGGACCATTACCTTCAAAAAATGTCAACATAATAAAAAGTGTGAGTATGCCCAAATCAAAGATTGGAACACATTTCTCGATGGTAGATCTAAATCCAAACCTACAAGTTTGTCAACCAAATAATCAATGCATGAGCCTTCAAAAGAACGTCATCCCAGTAAATCCCTACAAACCAAATGAGAAGGTACCAAGTACAAGTTTTTGAAACATGAATCCGACAAACTTTGGGATGGATACATTTGCAAAACATACGAGTATTCCAAATATGAACAATGGTCAATTTCAACCTATCATGCCAAATCTGAGTGTCATCCCAAATCAGAACATTGTCCAAAATCAAACACAAGTACACACTCCAAATCTGCTTGAACAAAAACCAAATCAACTATATCAAGGGAGTCAAGATCAAAATCAAGAACAAATTTGGCGAGATCAAATTGTTGCGCTTACCAAAATAGTTGAGTCATTGCCCCAAGAGACATCTCCACCATCATTACCCATATCAACATCATTCCTTGGTTTAGGGCTTCCCCCTTTACCTAACACCAATCATTCCATCCAAATCAATCCACCTAAAACCAATCAAACCATCACGTCAAATCCTTTGAATATACCATCGACATCGCACCAATAGATGGTATCTAATCAAATAAAAAACTCAATCCTGACAAATCAAAATATGGTCTCCCAAAGGCCTATCACCTCGATCATTCCAACCATCACTATCCCTTCAATCATTCCAACCACCACTATCACACCCATCACATTGCAACCCCTCACTACCATGATCGCTCTGAGTGTATCTCAAACACTTGTCACTACATTGAACATGATTCTGAATCCATCACCATCCCCACCACCACCAACTTCCACCACATCAAGCCAATACAATGCGACATTACAGGCTACTTTTCAAAATGGATTCCAACAATATCTAGCCATGCAACAAGCAACACAAGCTCAACAAGTGCAACAATCCTCTCAAGTTGCCCAAGCCTCTCAAGCTACTCAACAAACACAAGCACAAACACAAAAAATGACAATTGTTGAGAACAAGGATCAAGATCAATCCATCACTAAGCACCTTGAAGTTATGTCCACTTCATCCAATGATCAAAATGACATATGTCAAGAGTCACTTTTGAATCACGATCAAAATCCACCAAAAAAAATCGACAATGAGCCAATTCAAGAAATATCAACATCACTTGACTCTATGTTTGAAGACATTCATAATCTCCCCACCACAATTGTTGAAAACAATGTTCAAAATCTCTCAATTAAGGAGCACATTGAAGATATTTCTATCCCATCTGATGATCAACTCACCATACATAAAAAGCCACTTTTTAGTGAGCTATTTCAAGGAGTGTTAGGATTATTCGATCCTATCGACATAATGCATGATCATGTTGAAAATGTCTCTACATTGCCTTTTGATTTAAAGGACATATCTCAAGAATTTATCCCAAAGCAAGATCAACATCTTTCACCAAAATCTAGCAATGGTCCTTTCCAAGACATGTTGACATCTTTTGACCTCATAGTTACCAATATTGAAGGAACCCTGAACTCGACACTTGAGGATATTAAACCACTTACCATGCCTAATGTCGACATCCAAGAATCCTTTGTAAGAAATCCATCCTTTGAAGCTGTCCCATGTTAAGAACTTGATCCAAGGCATGTTGAAAGCAACTCCGAAATCATTCAAGATCAAGAATTTGTATCTTCAAGATACTACAATAATCTAATGGACACTCTCTTATCTATGCAAGATGATCATATCCATGTAGCACATACTCCTCCATCTACCCATGAGATGCTTTCTATGGATGGACACGTAGATGATCTTCATTCAGAATAAGATTCCTTTACTCCTGACATTACAACACAAAAGGAGAAGGTTATTGATAGTCAAATAGAGTTGTCAACATCAAGATCAAATATGTCCCAAATTCAGATTAAGGACATCATGAATAAAGATATCGAACATTATCCACACAAGGAAGCAGATCAAATAGAAGAAGATATTTCAGAGTTAGCAGAGCATCCAATCAAAATAACATCATCTATGGTGGTCATTTATCAGAGAATGCATTCTAAAAAAGATCTCTTAGAATAGGAAAAATCAAAGCATGAAGGTACTACTACCACCATACTAGGGGCAACTATGTCTCAAGCAAACGTCAACATAGGGAGCATGAAGAATCCTTATGATGAAACTGATGTCAATACTACAACCAGCCTTGTCACGAATCTTCATCCACCCATCACCCCATCCATGAATTGGGACCAACTTTGAAAGAAGGATTTGAATCAAAGTACGAAGAACGTCATCAAAGAAAAAGAAGCTAGAAAGCATAAAGGACAAATCAAATACATATGGATACCAAAGCATACAAAGAAAGATTATCCCTATCAAACTCCAATAGTCAAAGAAACTACGGGGAAAAATAAAAAAGGGAAAAGTATCCATCAAAGATGTCCACAGAAGAAAAAACAAGCTTTCCAAGCAACGTACAAAGTGTATCAAGTAGTTGGTCCTAATTCCATGCACACCTTCGCATCCACCCATCATTGCTCATCTTCCAAAGTTTGGAGAGTCAAAAGTTCCAAACTATCAACCAATCCATCTTTTATCCCTAAACACACTCCATCCATGCCTCCACGCATGATATCCAGTTCTTACATTGACCATGTATTGGCAACGACCCTTCATCATAAGGATTCAGAGGGCATTCTATCGCGATGTATGCACCAAGACAAAGTCAACTCTGGTATCGACGAAACATATCAAGAATCTCAAAAGTTGCATTCAAGTGCACGTATCTTAGCAAAGCAACTTCTTCAAGCAGGATATTGATGGCACATTATGACAGGGGCATCTACATCAACAACACCTTGTGATTCAACATGAGCTTAAAATCTTTCAAAAAATACAAAAAAATATGAAAATCCAAAAAAAAAAAAGAAAAGGATTGAAAACAGTAAAGAAAAAAATTGTCCTCTAGTGAAAACCGCATGGGCGGCACTTTGGGCAAGAACATGATGAAAACCTGGAAAATAGGCGTCATGTGTAGAATTGAGCATCTACGTGTGCCAGTTCAGATGAAAGCATCTCATCCCATCCATAATAAATCCAACATTTCATCGATCTTATCCATAATAAATCCATTCATCCATGAACCATTTATCCAATCCATCTGCATCCATCTGCATCCATCATCCAAGTTATCTTGATCTTGATGAAATTTTGGGGCACACTTTATGCTTGCTTATGGTAAACATCTTGACATGGGTCATTTTCATCAATCCTATCCTATGCAACGTTATCCAAGCCATGAAGCATTATCCAAATGAGCATTCTTTATCTTATCATAAGATAATCCCTATCCATCCATCCATAAACCTGTCCAAGCATCCACTCATGACATTCCATACATTGCTAGACATTGGGGGCAGATATATTGCATCTTGCTTCAAGAATAAATCTTTGTCTATATCCTCTAACTTATGTGGTGATCCAAACATTGGAAAATGTGAAACCAATTTGGTCAAAGCATTTGTGATCCAAAATCCAAATCACTAGCCCATGGCACATTTTGATGAGAAGACATTCACACTTCATCATTCATCAAACATCAATCCAAACGATCAATATCAGTCACATCTAACGCACCCTTAAAACGTCACATCAAATCATTCAAACAACTTTTGTTCCAAAATCAAGCTTCATCAATCTTGATCAATCGAATCCTTGCATTGTTGTGCATCCTCAACAATGTTATCATCATCAATCTCGATCAATCAATCCTTGCATTGTTGTGCATCCTCAACAATGTTATCGTCATCAATCCCAATCAATCAAATCCTTGCATTGTTGTGTATCCTCAACAATGTTATCATCATCATCAATCCATCAATTTGATCAATCAACCTTAGCTTGGTTTTTAACAAAAATCCTAAATAGAGCACTGATATCATCACACACATCCATATCCAAATTGTCAAAATCATGCGAAAAATCCAAAAACATCTAGAACATATCAAAAAAACCCATTTTTTTTTTGAAAAAGACACATCAAAAAATCCAAAAACACTCATACAAATCAGAAAAACATCAAAAATAGGGAATCCAAACTATGTCATCTCTGAGCTTAAACGTAGGCAAGGATAATCTTTGATCAGCCCCCGAGACATCAAAAATCCAAAAACATTCAAAAAACATCATAAAATCAAAAAATTAAAAACATCACAAAATTCAAAAATCAAAACATTTGAATAATCCAAAAACATCAAAAACAGCCTCAAAACATTTCAAAAATGTCAAAAACATCCAAATATTTAAAAAAATCCATCCGTCTCATCTCGCTTGCACCCGCAATAATCAATCATACATAATAAACTGATCGTCACCTTCATCCTTTGGCAATACAAACAGAAACAATCATAGCAGTCAACAAAAGAAAGCTTCAATCGTAAAATCAAAATTGAAACAACAAACCTTTAAAGCAAAATGAAACTCTTGGTCATTTTCAAACATGTCATTGATCAACCTTATATCAACAACCTATCAATCAACTTATCAAACCCATCATCATCCTATACAATGCATGTCCTAGGATATATCATTCTAACAATGGGCATCATTTTGGATATCACTTGGATGCTTATCCTATCAAAACACATCCCTTTGGATGAAGGTATGAAGAGCATCAGTTTGTTTGTCTACTTGGTCTTTATCTTTTGACTTATCTTATTTGCGCTCATTCCAAGGACATCTCGATGATATCCCAGAACAGAGGATTTAGAGAAATAGGAATGGGGCAATGATCATTATCTTTTGTTTGCTGTGCTTGTTGGACGTTCTTGTAATATAACCTTGGCAAATACTTGCTTTGTTAGGTATGTATGGAAAAGGTCTAGGGCAACTTGTTGACTATTATAGGGATATGTTTACCTTTCTGTGTTTTGGTCCGAGGTGTCTGAAACTTTTGAAGTACATCCTAGCAAGGTTTCCGTATGTCAGGTGTGAACAAGAATACTCCTATCTGATTGTCGAGTCAAAGTCCATCACACTAGGTACAACACCATCTTGTTTCTTTATACCTTGATGCATCATGCCTACGTGTATTATCAAACATAAGGTAATTGGCCCTTTGAAAATCCCAACTCCTTGGCAAGAAATCATCATCATCATCATCATCATCTCATGTCTTGTTGGAATCTCTTATTTTCTTCTATCTCTTTCTTTTCATGCTAACATGGTACCATGACAGTTAATCATAAATCATTGCTAATGCATCCATCCTGCATCCAAAAACCATACTACATAATGCATATCATACCATATAGAAAGCATTAATCATACCACATGCATTCATCCACATCATTGCATAGTATAGATTGGTTATTCTAAACATCTCATAAACCATACATTTATCATCTATTTGCATAATCATAAAAGCATCATCATATCAAATCATGTGCATCCATATCATCCATATACATATCATAATCATCTAATCATCAATAATGTCACTGTCATGGTACAAATCAGGATCAAGTGTGTGTAATATATCAAAATAGGCATGAGGCTAGCCATGGCTGATGATTGTCTACATCATCAAATATATCTACATCAAATATTTGAGTTGAACTAATCTGGAACCTCTTTTTTGAGAGATCAACCCTCAAATCAAACCTCTTTGCCTAATCTCTCGAGGGGGCAGTATACCAGCATAATTCTTTCGTTGGGGCAATAGTGAGGCATCCAAAAAAATTAGAGAAATTTTGACTTTTGATCATGGCAAGGTTATTCTTTGAACCAACGCAACAAGTGCATTTCTTCAAAGAGGGGCAAAATGTAGACATAAAAAATATACAGATTGATATCGCACACTGTATCCTGATCTACTAACATCACTTCATTCTAAATTATCCCTCTTCCTAACCATTTAATCAAATAGCCTTACTTGATTAAAGTCATCATAATTCTCCTTTTAATTAAATAAATCCCTCAATTTAATTAAATCATTATCTCTGTGTAATTAGCTAGGTCATTTCATCTTCCTATCTTTGTTAATTAAATAATTCATTTTATTTAATTAATCTCTAAAGTCATCTCATTTAAATTAGATAAATTAATCTTTATTTAATTTAAATCTAACACCATCCTTTTTAATTAAATAAATAAAAAATATTTATTTAACTAAGTCTAAATCATTCTTCTCTCATTTTGATTTATTTAAATCCTAAAATCTAAGTCAAAATGGTCAAATCAACTAACATCATTTAAAATTAATCAAATCATGATCAATGATAATCCTAATCACTCAAATCCTCTAGATTTTGTAACTTGCACATGAAAATCAATTTAATTTATTTATAAATCACCTATGTTCATTCAAAAAAGGCATCCAAGTGGGAATATTCCTCAAATTTGAAATCTCCCCCCCAAAAGGACTTGTCCCTTCCAACATGGCATTTAACATCTCTTACATTTCCTTTGCCTTCAGCCAAGTGGCATTTAATGCTTTCTTTCTTCCCCCCTTTCAAGTCATTTCAACAAATTTGAATTTCAAATTCATGCATTTATTGGCACATTCCCCAAATCTTGCACATCCTCCATCCATTCACAAATTGACAAGTGGCATTTTGTCATTGGCTTATTCTTAGTCCCACATTGCTCTATTTTGGGCATGCTTTCAACTTATCAATCTATAAATAAGAGGTTAATCTCCTCATCTCATCATCCACAATTTGAGTAAACTTACTCTACTCAAATTCATCTTCAAGCATTTGCAAGATTCATCCATCCATAGCTAGGTTATGCAGGTTTTCATCTTGGAGCACATTTGAATCTTCACAAAAGTCGATCACTCATCAACACTCTTCATCATCTATCAACATTGCATCACTGGAGTTGGGAAAGGACCAATTTTCACATCAAATTGGCACCAATTCCCCTATGGGATCAAGAGATTGCATTGCTTTCAATAGGATTTAATCTACTTTCTTGTTCTTTCATTATCTTCTTCTCTTCATTCCTATTTTGAGTTTTGTTAATGGATTTCATGGGGAATCCTTGTTCTTACTTGCATTTTGATCTCCTAATATATTCATTTATTGTGTTTTGCAGGTATTTGGATTAGGGATTCACAGACTATAATGTTTGATTAAAGTGTAAACTATTGTAGACTATATTTTACATGATCTTACCCTTCTTGAACTTCATTAATCTTCACAATAATGACTCTTTTGTTATCGATTGTAATATTAAACTAATCATTTAAAATTTTACATAATTTCTAAATACAAATATTCAAAAATGTAAGCATTGGGACTATGGATCCTTCGACGACACCAATTTTAGCTCATTTCTAGACTAAATTTTTTGTTGAGCTTATAAATTTGAATGAAAATTTTAACTCTACAACTATTCTTTAGATTTCCATTAAGTAGAATGCATGCAATTACCTGATGGGCGATATATATCATATACATTTCTTGATAGTTTGAACTTGTTCATTTAGCCTTTAGATATGTTGAACTCATAACATGCAATAGTTTTTTGTAACTCTATAGTTTGTGCCTTATTCTACAAAATTTTCATTATAATTGTCATGTTTGTCAACTTTTGTGCATAACCTTGTAACTTTTCTTTCAACTTTGCCTTTTCATTTTCCAATGCCTATTTCAAATCCATTAGCTCACTAAAATTTTGGTACAAGGTGGCAACTTCCATAATACCCTCTTAGTCTTCTCTACCTTCTTAGATATTTTCCTATAGCCCTCTAATGTAATACAAGTAGCTTATCTAGTTCAATATGCAAGTTTCGAGCTTTTGCTCTTTTTGCCTAGACTTCCTCAATAGAGACCCTTTGATCTAGCTCTTAATTAGTATAATGTAATTATTGATTTAGGGATTTGAGCATGCTTGTTTTCTTGGGGGTTTCTTTATGTTTGTGAACTCCTATTATCTCCTTCTGAGCTTTTGACTAGCATTGATGAACTTTGTTACTATTTTCTCCATTTCTTCCTTGGGTTCAACTTTGTCTTTGTCATGAGCCATAAGGCATAATATAGGTTAGGTTATTTTATTGATTTATTATATTTTATTTCATCCTATTAAAAGGTAAAATTCAAAACTCAAAAATATGACCTAGTTGTTAAGACATTAGCCTAAGTTTGTTAATTGTTAACTTGTTTTAGTTTTTAGTTTCCATTCTTTCAATTTGCACTTCGCTTTGAGATTTAGAAGATATACCCATATCTTGTAATTTGACATACTTTATGCAGATATATTTCTATATGTTTTCTCCAAAAATTAATCAGGGATTTATTAAAAGGAATGCCCTTTTTCCATATTCTGGTTGCAAAACTAAGCTTACAGAGCTCTGCATAAAGATTTCACTTTTGCGATATTTATTATTAAAAAATTGTAATCCTGATCTATCCTTGTGGATTTGTGTTTGATTGGCATTCACACTTGGGATTGCGTGCCTGCATGCTATTTCCAACAATAAGATTCTTGCCGTGTATTCTACAGATTCCGTCTGGTTTCCCGTGTAAAGGTGCACAACATTCCAGCGTTCATCCACAAGTCATTTGGAACGCATTAGGTGCTTGGAATTCTATAAAGTGTGGCGTGCTTTTAGTTGCATTGCCAGGCAATTAAGGAATCCAAATTCCAAACGTCTAGGGAGCGGATTCCTTCCATGAGCTCATATAGTTTGGCGTGCATGCTCACTAGGCTGCACAAAGTTACTTATAATGCACTTTTTAAATTGTTGAAAACTCTTTAAAGATTGGAATTCTTTATAATATTCTCCCTATTAAGGAATGCAAGGTATTAGTTGCAAACTCTTTCACCTATGTTTATTAGAGGAGCTCAACTATAAATTTGCAATGCAAGGTGTAGATTCAACATCTCTATGTCAGCCAGAGTCATTGCAATCTCATTTTTTATTTCAACAAATCATCTCACTATAATAACATCTGTATGCCAACCATAATCATTGCAAGGTCATGTTTCACTTCAACAAGCGATGTCACGATAATAATATTCCCATGTTTTTTAGAGTATGGATGCACATTGCAATTTTAGAGCTCAATTTTTATGGTTTTGTTGTTTATCATGTAAAATTGAAATCAAAAGCATTTTTTTTTATTTGTTTTTTTTTCTAGACTAATATGGTGGAACTCTTTGTTTCTATTAATTTTTCTCTTACACTCTTTATCTAGTTCTTGCTTTTAGACTTTTTCATTAGTTTAATCATTCATTTGTGCCCAACACTTTTTTATGCAATTATTTAAAGGGACTGATATTTTATGCTAACATTTAGACCTAGCATTAGAATTATTTTATTTTGTAGATAATTTATTTTTACTCATTTTTGTTATTGTGAGGTGAAAACTATCTCTCACTAGCTCTAACTTATAACATGGTCACAAAACTATCAAAAGGATTATTGAACTCATTAGTTTGGTCTCTAGATTGACTCGTAAGGTTAATTTCATCACAACTTTGAGGTTTCTTGCTCCAAAGGCCCCTCATTCAATAGTGAGATGTGAGGCCAAGATTTATGATAGATCTCAAGATCTTGAGGTCCTATATAATTGGATCATAACATAGATACTTGGTTCAAGTGCAACCAAGTCCCTAATGTTGACCCCTTTGCAAAATTGAAACATTATATTGTTGCTAAGGTCTTAGCCACTAAATGTCAAGATGCTCAAAATAATATCAAGACATGGGGTCAACTCATTTTATTAGAGACATTCAGTCCTTCCAACTATGAGCATGATCTACACATCAAATGGATTCATTTGTGACAAGGAAGTTACATGTCTATGTAGGACTACATCTACTAGTTCGATTAGCTAATGGTGTTACTATGATTACTAGATTTAGCTCCTACTCTAATTTCCAAGTTCAAGAGTCGATTACAACAACTATTATTTAAGGAGCCAAATTGTACCTACCTTGTTGCAATTGATTCTATGTTCAATTAAGTATCATTGGGAGAAGAGAAATTTATTATCCAATCCATAATATTTGAGCCTTCGTTTTCTCTTAGTAGTTCTAGATAATCTTTTTCTTAGTCAACACCTTTTTTGAAAGAGAAAAAAACATTTCTCTTCTTTCTCTACTTCTAATCCTTTCTTTCCTTTTGATCACAAAAAAATGACAAATCATGTAGTTATTGCAAGCAAGGGGGTCATGATAAATCTAAATGTTTTAGGTTAATGAATAAGATATTGGCTATAATTCTCTTGATAAGGAAATATTGATTGTTTCCATTGAAAATTATTGTGTTGAAACAACTTGTGAATTGAGTTGAAATGTTGACTAAATCATCTCATCTTGATGAAATGCCATTTTGAGGGGTCCTAATAGTTTTTTTGTCACTCATATCTATCTAACACATGATTTTTCAGTGGATTGAATAATTGACAATGACTCATAGAAGAACATGATTGCAAGGTCCATTGTGATTATGATTGATTGTTGTGTGGGATCATATTAAGACCTCATATTTTTTACAATGGTTCTAGGTCAATATTATTATATATTTTCTCTATCTTGGCTTTGTGGACACATTATTCCATTCACTTTTTCCACTACAATTGTAATGGATAATTTATGAACCCATTAACAAAGGGATATTGAGGATAAATAGCATAAGGATTACTTAAGAATTATTGCATGAGTGACATTAATATCCCAAATTGGAACAAAGAATATATCATCATTATAAAAGGAGAAAAGGGAGGAAGACTCGTCATTGAAGTAAGCATTTTCCATGCATTGGTTAATGATTTCTATAAGGTAGTGAAAAACCTCAAAAGATAGAAAATAGAAGGGATAGAGGAGAGATCAAATGATCAAACACTAGCCATATTTTTAAGCCATGGGTAAGGTATAATTATATAAAAATGGGTGAGTTTGTACACTCAGTATCACTATGGTTGGGTCAAGAAGAAAATAAATGACACCTTGAGCATCAAGAAGTGTGGACATTTAAGAGTTGAAATACTAGTTGCAATCTTAAAAGCAAATAAAGGGGTGGTAAAAGATAATTTTTTTTGTTGTCCATTAGCAATCTAGCCCGAGTGAGGTAATATATCTTGAATAAATTGGTAGTAAAGTGTTAGGTACAATGAGACTAGTCTTGAGCATGTTGGGAGTAAGAATTGGGGCAAGGATCACAAAAACCATAACAATAGAAATGGTTTGAAAAGGTTCAATATATGGAGTCACAATGAAGGGAATAGGCTTATGAGACAATATAGAAGAGGGAGTGGGAAAGGGAAGAAGTTTAGAAATACTTACCTAGGAAATCATGAATGATGTGAGTTGTTTAGCACTGCCTAGTGCTTGAGGGGCAATTGATCAAAGTTGAACATGTCTAAATTGACACTTACGGTTAATTTTCATCTCCTTATCTACCCCATGGGATTATGTTGAGTTTATATTGAAGCTTGAGCATGTGAAAATTCCTACCCTCCCATGTGTTTAGTTTTCTATGGAGATGGTGACACTTATATTATTTTATGTTGATGCATGAAAGATACACAAACTATCTTTTGAATCTCTCTATTTCCTTTTGGATAGTTTACTAAGTCATGTAATGTATTTGAAATATCTTCACTACAATACGATAATTTAAGATAATAGAGGTTTATGGGTATTATGGGTAGTTCCTCAAATGATTATGCCTATTGAGGATACAATTTAGTTGAGGCCATGTTTTTTTACTTGAAGATTCTAGGATGGGAGAAATTCATTTTATTGAATAATTGTTGTTGCTATAATCTTTAAAAGTCTGCTCTTCCATATTTTATAACTTGGAGGGGCCTTGATTCTTGATGCTTCTTATGTCATAGTTAAAGTTTAGGTAATCATTTTAATTATCACATAACTTTTCCCATATTTCATATATGTTTACCTTCTTAAAAGGATGCTTCAACTTACAAATTTATTCGTGATATTTCAAAAATTATTAATCTTCTCTTTGCTCCATTCCAAATTCTCCAAGATATTTAATTGTATTCCTACTCTTTATTTTTATTTAGCTATAGACCATTTTTTATATTAATATCTCTCCCAAGGTGGGAAGGGCTTTAAATAAAGCTCAAATATTTTTATATGCATGTTGGATTAATCTCTTTTAGTATAGATTTATCTTTCAATTTTTTTATCTAATTTCTTGAATAAATTTATCCTTTGATTTAAATTTTTCTATCCATCCCACCATGAAACCTAGTGGGTCATATATGCTCATGAGAGTAGAGATATATTATGTGTAATAATCCCTCGACTTATGAATGAGATGAATCCACAACCCTTTTCTTGTAACCTATTTTATAATAAGTGTTGATAGTATCCAACTACTAGATAATTTAAAGATAAAATACCCTATTTGATATAGGTGTGTGCACCAATCTATGACACAAAAGGTGTCACATTGTTGAAAAAATATGAAATTAACCATTTTGTGTTCGCCAAACAACTTAACCATTTGGTGAGCACCAAATTTGGTGCTCGCCAAATGAAAAGTCAATTTAAAAAAATAGGCTATTTTCATATCATTTTTTCTGCAACCCACGACCCTAGCTCCCATTTTTTGCTCTTCCAACTAGCACTTGCCAAAAGGAGATCAAAATTTTCTTTCAATTCTTTGTGAGGGTGTTACCAAGCTGTCAAAGAGGTCGAAAAGGTCAAAGAGGTATGCATTTCTATTATTTTAATTTCAAATTTGAATTATAATGTACAAATTGAAATAGGTTTAAAAAAAAAATGTTTTGATTTCCAGGAAATCAATCTCCACCTCCAAACATTGATAATTCACAATCATCCCCTCATGAAGAGCCTCCCAAAAAAGAACAACCTCAAACCTCTTCGTCAGTTTGTTGGAATCCACAAGGAACCCAAGAAAATATCTCAAATCAAATTGAAAACAACAAAAGAGAGATTGAACAATTGATTAGAAGATTAACTGAGCATGTTGAAACCCACCAGGTTATAGGAGAGGGATTTCTGAATCGTTGAAGTCGATTGTATCACATGTAGGAGAAATGAGAGTAAATAAATTTTTAGTCAAATAAGAGGGATACATTAAAATGATTTTATGCTAGTGGTCTTTTATATGTAGATGTGGAAAAATAAAAATAGGAAAGCTGACTTGTGTGCCCTTTTTATATACCCAAGAATAAATGCACCTTTGTTGCATGCATGCAGGAGGCTCCCCATCTATTGGTGCCAACGTGAATTAATGAAAAATAAGTTTTGGGAGTGGTGGTGGATGGTTTTTGACCAACCTCCATGCAATAAATACTAGCTACCATAGTATTTTTTGAGGAAACTCTATTATGAGTTCAAGTCCTCTATGAGGTGCCAAATTATTTTGACATTTTAGACATTCAAAGTAGAGGTGGGGGCTCTACACATGATAGACCAGGTGCATGATGTAATCCATAGTTGACACCGAGACCCTTGGCCAAACCTAGGGTAGAGCATGTCATTGTTCCTTCCATTATGAAGGATAGTGTTGAGGTAGACACGCTGGAGTCAATTAGCTCACTCACTTAGAGCATTGTACAATGTGTGAGGCCTCTAGTATAACCTGATGTGGATTAGACTTCTAGGCCCAGAGTTCCATCCCATCATTTTCGCTCTTGCAATGTTGTTTGTACGTATCAATCTTATTAGAGTGCTTGGGATGCAACTACACAACCTACATCAGTTGCAAAGAAAATGGTTACAATAGATGCATGTTCCTAAATAAAACATTCGACATTGATACTCAGGTGAAATTCAACAAGTTCATTTAATTTTGTGTACTAAATTCTATTTTGAAATGTAAGAATAAATAAATTAGTATAATCAATATGATGAAAATTCAGGGTCAGAGGGTGAAGCCACAATAGTGGTATACAATTCAAGTGAGGAAGGAAAACTCACAAAAAATGACCCCAAGGAAAAAAAATGTGATTTTGGGGGTCCGTACGAACCTACTGGTTCGACCAAACCCCTAAGGGGTTCACTCGAACCTAGGTTTGAGCGAACCCATTTGAATTTGGCCGCCAAAAAAAAAAATGCATTGGAAAAGGGTTCGAGTGAACTCCTTTGAAGAGGTTAGCTCGAACCCCTGGGGGTTCGTACGAACCCCCTTTATCTCTCATCCCCCCCCCTCAAGACACAAAAAAACATAAATTTTGGCACTTCAGAGCTAGGGTTGAGGATGAAAATGGAGGAATCTTCACAAACCCAACTGGAATCAGGTAGTCCTCAGAACGAGCTATCCAAAAAATATAATTTTAATATTTTTTGGTTTTATTATGTATTTGTTTTTTTAGTTTTATTAAACATATTTTTTTCATCAAAAATGAAGGTCTCTATTCTGCACATGTGGAAAAATAACAGATTATCAATTTTTTTTTTGAAAAATGTGAGTGCACTAGATATTGAAGTCCTTGATCCAACAAAAAAAAAAGAATTTCGATATATAAAAAAAAAGTTACGTGTTATACGGTCGCACTATGTTTGAATTGTAATTGGTTTGACTTCAAAACTTGATTAAAGAAAAAATATTCAATAAAAAACTATCTAACCAAGTGGAAGCACTAGATATCGGAGTTACAAATCTAAATTTGAAAGAATTAGAAATTTATCCTTAATGTAAAAAAAGTTATGTTTTATACTATGTGCGTCACTTTTTTAAAATGTTGTTTTATGAAAAAAAAAAAATTCATGGGAGATGGAAAAAGAAGTGTAATCTAATTCCAAAAATTTTGAAAAAAATATTTTTAGAATCTACAGACAAAATTTAATGAGACTCTAGTTTGCATCATCTTCAAATTCCTCACGGTTTAGCCGCTATAGGTGCCCAAATGTGAAGATTTAGCTAAAAATAATAGTTTCAGTGTCCAGTTTGGCCAAAAATTGTAAACCACTATTGTGGGATCACCCCAGAGTGTTCATGATATGCAAAAATTTCCTATAGAACCTTATTCATTTTTGACATTGAGTCCATAGGTATGCAACTTGTATTAAATAAATAATTATTACATGTGAATAGTTGAATGTTATTTGAATGATTTTCTCATAACATGATTTGGATGTCAAATAGTTTGCAAGTGGACCTTTGAGCTCAACACCTCGCTATTCACGTCCTCAAAGAACTTTCACTTAGGTGACCTTTATTTATTGATGGTGTTATAAAACAATGTTAGCTAGTTTTGGTAATTTTCTGTGTACAAATCTTAAAAAATAATGAGAAAAACAAACATTGGAGGAATGTGAAGAGGAGAACGAATGGAGGAATGTGAAGAGGAGAACGAATGAGACTAATTTGTGCAATTAAGAAATTAAAATCTTGGAGTTGAAATTATGTATTATTTTCCATCTGAATTTTATATTATATAGTTTGATAACTTTTGAATGATTCTGAAATTTCTCTCATAAGAAGTATAGTTCAAGGTGTGAAGATATTTTGTTGGTAGGAAACCCATAAACCTTAAAATTATTTTCTCTATGTGTAATGCATATTCTCTTTGGTGTCAATTCTCATATTATAGCCTCACAAAAAACATTAATTGTTTAGGTTATAATTGATTATTGACTACTTATAGCTAGTCAGTAAATAAGTCAAAGAACATGCTTTATTCTCAAATGGCTATTGTTATCACCTTTCCTAGTATTCACTAGTACTATGTGCCCATGATTCCAATAATCACTTGTTATATCCCCTAGTTTCCCTATGACCACTAGCTCTACCCACTTTCCTTGTACAAGATGTTATCGACACATGCTAATTTTAATGATGGTAGATCATAGTGGGAAATTCTCTTTCACATAGTTTCTTTCATGCTGATTTTTAGGTAACATCATCCCTTCAACCAAGTTAACTCTTACCTTCCACCATCTCTTAACCTATGACTTGTATCATCCTCCTCACCACACATTTTAACCAAACATGAAGATTATATGGCATGCGATGTGAATGAATTATGTTGTAAGGAATCTACCATGATGTCTTATTTTCCATATCTATTAGAGGATGTCATGGTTGGTTGGTCTTATGAGATCCTAAATATATTTACCATTCAATGTCCATCTCATTCTTCCATTCCTATCATCACACATATTTTAACCATTTTATATCACATATCCCAATCTTTAACACCTTATATATTATACCACCTTCCTCCATATTTCATCTTATACACATATACTTACAAGAAACATTTACTTCTTCTCATTATTGACCAAATATCATACATTATTACTATACACCTCAAGCTCCCACTTCATGTCCTATATTCAAACCTTAGACACCATCTAATTCACCTTATGTTCTAATATTCTCTCCTAATAACATCCCATTAACCTCTAATAGTTTACCTTATATTTTATTATCCCATCCTATCTCATCCAATTAATCTCTACTAGTCCATTCTATGTTCCATTATCCCCTCTTGATTATGTCCCATTATCTTCTCCTAATTCACCCTATGTTCGTTTATTCCTTCCTAATCCCATCCCATTAACATTTAATAGTTCACCCTATTTTCCATGATCCCCTCCTAGCCCATCCCACTAATATCTACTAGTCCATCCTCTATTTCATTATCCCCTTCTACTCCCATCTTATTGTACCCTCTATTATTTCATCCTTTGTTCCATAATCCCCTCTTGGTCTTGTCCCTTTATCCATTCTATGTTATACAATCTTTTTCCACATTTCATCTTATAAAGATAATCTTATAAGAAACCTTTCCTTCCACTCATTATTGATCAAAAATCATCTCCATTATTACTACACACCTCAAGTTCCCACTTCATGTTCCATATTCAAACCCTAGAAACCTCCTAATTCACCCTATGTTCCATTATTCCCTCCTAATCCCATCCCATTAACCTCTAATAATTTATGCTATATTTTGCTATCCCATCCTAGCCCATCCCATTAATCTCTATTAGTCCATCCTATGTTCCATTATCCCCTTCTATTCCCATCTCATTACCCTCTCTTATTTGACCCTATGCTCCATTATTCCCTCTTGGTCTTGTCCCATTATCTTCCCCTAATTCACCCTATGTTCCTATATTCCCTCATAATCCCAACCCATTAACATCTAATAGTTTACCCTATGTTCTAAAATCCCCTCTTGGACCATCCCACTAATCTCTACTAGTCCATTCTATGTTCCATTATTCCCTTTGACTCCCATCCCATTTTACCCTCCATTATTTCACCATATGTTCCATTATCCTTTCTTGGTCTTCTTTCTTTATCCCTTCTATGCTATACCACTTCCATCCAAATTTTATCCTATAAACATGCCGTTACAAGAAATATTTCCTTCCACTCATTATTGAATAACTCTCTTCTCCATTACCGTTGCATGTACCACAACAACCAACTTCATGTGCTATAGTCAAACCCTAGACACATCCTAATTCATCCTATGTTCAATTATCCCCTTTTGGTCTTGTCCCATTTTCCCCTCCTAGTATCATCCCATTATCCCCTCCTCATTCACCCTATGCACTCATCTATATCTTCATAATTGCTTACATCATCTCCCTTAAAATCTATGAGGACACTTACATCCACTATTCCATATTTCCATACAAGTAAAATTTGACTATTCATCCTAGATACTGTTCTAGTAACCACTATTATGAATTCATCGCACATGATGATGTATGATTTAGACTATTATTGTGATAAAGAATAATGAGTTCACTTGAAGTTTGCAAATATAGATCCTCAATGTCGTACTTATGCTCTCATGTTGACTGCAACCTTTGCTTGCATCTTAGTCATGATTTACCCTTATGCCTTTGTCACTTATGGTCATGATTACTGTCCTTGTATCCATTTATTTTGAACATTGGGGTGTAAGGGTGCATGCTTATGTATATTGAGTTGGATGCCTTATATGAAGCATGAAATTTGAAAGCATGTCTCAAATGAAAATTCAACCATGATATCCACACCAATACCTCTATTACAATTATGTTCAATAGAATTCATGTGTTTCATTATCCACTAAGAAAGTGGCCCACAATGGGATTCAAACAATTCACTACCTTGTCTATGCTTTTAATTAAACAAAGAAACTAATGAAAGTGATAAAAAGCTTCATATTTGTTGTTTTATTTTTAGATGTTGACATCAGATAGCCCTGGCGATGTTGCTGGTGCGATGGACCATGGAGTTGCTGGAACAAAATCTAGTTCTAATCCTTTGAGAGAGGTATGCAAAAAAATAGTCTATTTGAAATTATATTTGCTCTTATATGGCCTATTATTAAAATTTTTCATGATACTCATATTGCTATCTTGATGGTTGCTATAGGTGGTTGTCATGCCAGATCATCAACATGCTAATGTTATAAATGAGCGTGATGATTGTTTGTATGCGGTAAGTGATTATTTTGTTATATTCCATTCCACAATTCAATTTCTATATATTAACATCTATACTTCTTATTGTATCAATTGAAGTTGTAGATGAGTGAAGAGAGGAGGAGTAGTGAGCATATTTGAAAAACAAAAGAACCAGCTGATCATCGAAGGCAACATGCGATATATTTCCTTCCCCTAGAGGGAAATGAATATGTATTAGGGTCGTTTGTTGTATGCCTATGTGGCATTTTTGAACATATGTTTTGTACTATCAATATATGTGACATTTTATGTCCATATGGCTCTTTTATAGTAAGCATGCATGACTTTATTGGATATATTAAATAATATCTATCGACATATATCATTGTATAGCCTTACGGATTTTTGATTAATGCAAATAGTATTTTACCACTACTATTTTTGAATAATGTTATTATGGATATTGTGTAAATTGATGTTTACATTTGATGCTTAAACCTGTTAGCTTCTTTAATAAACTATTCAACCTTCTTCTTAACTAGGCCAATAATGCATTTCTATACAATTGTGCATTTCATGTGTATACTGGTGGCTTATGTGTATTCATAGTTTGTGACTTACGTGTATACATGTGAATACTTTGTGACTTGTAATGTGTATTCATATGTATACTTCATGACTTTCAACTTATGAGTTATGTGTATTCAAGTGTATACTTTACAACTTATGTGTATACTTTGTGACTTACATGTATTCCAATTTATACTTTATGACTTGCGTGTTTTCATGTGTTTACTTTATATTTATGTGTATAATTCATGGATTACATGTATTTGAGTACTTGTGCTTCACTTATTCACATTTATGCTTCACTTTTTCACATGTATTCGCGTGTATGCTTCATGCTTCTGATGTATAATTCATGTGTTCATATGTATGCTTCATGATTTATGTGTATACATCATATATTCAAGTGTATGCTTCATACTTCTTATGTATACTTCATGTATTATGTGTATTCACATGTATATTTCATACTTCCAATGTAAAATTCATGTGTTTATGTGTATTTTTCATGATTCATGTATATACTTCATGTATTCATCTATATGCTTCATGCTTCTTGTGTATACTTCACATATTATGTGTATTGGCGTGTATGCTTCATGCTTCATACGTATACTTCATGTGGTCACATGTATGCTTCATGATTTATGTGTATACTTCATACATTACGTGTATTCATGTGGTAGGATTCATGCTTACTATGTATACTCCATGTATTACGTGTATTCACATGTATGCATCATGCTTCCTATGTATACTTCATGTTTTCAGTGCAATGTAGCTCAGACCACTTTGACATGTTTGGGTGTAAAACATGACCATCCCAAGCCTAAATGTACCCATTCAGATGTGTTGGAACTATTGGTTTGGTTGCACAAGTTGTAGGACAAAAATTACACCCCTTTGCAACTTTATACTACTTGCATTTGACCCTTTTTCCATCAACCAAAAAATTGAAACCATAGAAAAATTCCTCAAAGATATTAGAAAATGAGAGATTATAGAGGGGCCCCACATGATCCTGTAACCTCAGATGGAATATTTTTAAGCAACATGATGTTTGAGTAATTGCTCATCAAAGATTGCTACCTTTTTGCACTTTAGACTCTTAAGGGATATCCTTGGTACAATGTAGCTCGAAACACTCCAACATGTTTGGGTGTGAAAAAGGACCATGACTAGTCTAAACATAACTGGATTTAGATATGTTGGACCACTCCAATATGTTGGGAAAAAGAAAACAATTATGGGTTTTTCATCACCTCTTCCAACAATACTTGTATGGAACTTTTCAAGCTCTATAATGTAAAGTAAGGGGCCCCAATGGCCTCTTAAATTAAAATTCATGACCTCTAGAAGTTGGGTCTCCCACATTGGAAATGGAAAACCATATAGGATATAGAAAGGAGCTATAAGAGGGAGTTACACTTGTTGATCAACTTATGATGCACATTATGATGAACATTTGAATGGAGATAATAAATCCAAAATATAACTCTCAAGTTGATGAGTGGATTATGACATGTTTATGACAGGTAAAAAATAAGATTGATATGTGTAAGGAAATTAAAGTAGCGGAAACAATTTCCTACGCCAATCTTGAGAAGAGATATTATGCAAAATTTTAAAAATTGATCAAACAGTTACAAAAATTCCAGCAACACATTCATAACAGAAAATAAACAATTAACACAAACACCAAATATATGTGGGGAAAACTCTTTCGGGAAAAAAACCCCACACTCCAAAGCCTACTCAATGTACTACAAATCCAACAACAAGATTAGATACACTTTCAGAGCAAGTCTTTTACATGAGTATAACCAGTAGACAATTCTGGAATAATTCTGGCAGCATTTTGACGGCACAACAGTACTTGCAAACTCAACACAACTTCATATTACATCTTCAAAATACACAAGTACTCAATATATAAGAGTTTTACAATGCATAAAATAAACATTTCTAAAGCAACTGCCAAAGGTTGAATGTGCAACATGGAATTTAGTGCCAAAAACATTGCAGGCGCACAACTACAAGTTTCCAATTGTCACCAAATGCTAATCTGCACTTGCCAAAATAACTGATGTTCGAAAACTCACATTCCATGTAAACTCAACATGGAAATAGAAAAAACTTTTATGCACAACTCCACTTGTAAATATCAACTTTCTAATTTGACTCCTCATCCGAATAGAAACTCCAAGTTGTAACTCACAAAGATAGAATGGAAAAATCAACAACATTTAATATTTAGAAAAATCAAATCTTAGAAAAAATCAAAGGTTGAGACACCTCCTATTTCCTAACAATATGTATCCACATAAATTAAAAATGCTCAAAGATTTCACACATTAAAAAAAAAAAAACTTTATATTAGATATATACACTTTATTGAATCCTTACAAAATTTTATATTATCATTACAAATACAAGTCCAAGTAGAATGTGTGGCTACGCACATATTTCAAAATTTAAAAGGTGGGATTCCACTTAAAATTGCATGGTAAAATGTGTTGAGATACGAATTCTATTTGCAGTTTGTAACTACAACGAAGGTACAAGCGGTCTCCGACACCTTGTCAAGGGCACTTTTTATATAAAAGCAAATGTTATTGGTGTTCGGGCACGTGGGACTCACGTGGAACAATGTTTCTAGCATGAGTAAAGTTCCAAGCAAATTCGAGTAGTTGTAAAGTTAGCTTCCACGCCTTTACCAGCATCCTCCTCTGCTTGCGCCGCCTTGGAACAAGGTATGGATATATGCCAAAGCATTATAGGAGGAGGATGTTATATTAGATAATATACTGTAGAAAGTATACAATACGTGAAATCATAAGACAAGGCAGCGAGCTGTTTGACAGAACGTCTCACAAAAATCTGGTCTAAGGGAACGCCTTCATTGGAAAATACACACAAATTTTGATTTTACTTTTTGAAGAATCTTTCGAAACTATAAATCAAATGCAATTGGCAATCGTAAAGTCACATTCCACAACTTTTATGAGCATAAAAAAACATTCTAAACTTAGATGAGTTTTATGAGAAAAAAAAAAACATTCTAAACTTAGATGAGTTTTGATTCATTTAGATGACTTATAGTTCTAAACTTTGATTCGTTTAAATGACTCATCTGAGAATCAGCTTTATAGACAAACTTAAAATATGCCCAAAATTCGCCAAACTGAAAACTTTAGTGCAGGGTGGCTGGGCTTAAATGTCACACACTAAGCGTTGAACGCTTGGTGTGGGCCCCTCCTATCTGCAGCCCTGTTTTCCTGTTTCCGTTTGCTAACTGGCCAAATGCACCGGCCATTCACCATACATCATGCTATTGTCCGTAGCATTTGTCCCCGAGGAATGTCAGAACTTTACCTCGCCCCCCAAAACATAAGTTAATGTTTTAACTTATATTGTTTTACTTTTTATTAGGCAACTCTATTTTTAATTGCAATATAGTTTTATATTATATTGCATATTATCTAATATTTATCTGTTATATGTGTTAAATTGAAATCAAAATTGTTTAATTTAATATTTATTTTTACTAAGTATATTACTTGTAATTAAAATTGTTAAAGTCATTAGTACTAAGTGTATTTATAAATCAATTATATGGTTTGTATTTTTTATGCAAAGTAAATATTTATATTTTATAAAATTTATATGCTTTATTTTAATAAAATAAATTTTTAAAATAATTTTGAGTAATTTGATTAGTCAATGTATTTTATTTTTTGTTATTATCTTTATTAAATTGACAATTCATCTATAGTAGGAGGTATTTTTTCCACAGCGTGTCAAATTATGAGTTTGACTCGAAACTACACGGTTGAATCCTGATAGCAATATCATAATTCATCTATAACCACCGAGTATTTAATCTTTTACTTGTTCTTTATTAGGCAACTCTATTTTTAATTGTATAATATAATATATTATATAGTTTTATCTTATATTGCATATTATATAATGTGTGCACAACAGTTATATGTGAAATTCAAATTAAAATTGTTTAATTTAATATTTATTTTTATTAAGAATATTACTTGTAATTAAAATATTTTATAAAATTTATATGCTTTATTGTAATAAAATAAAATTTTAAAAATAATTTGATTAGTTGATGATTTTTTTAATGCATTATATATATATATATATATATATATATATATATATAAGGATCTGGCCACCATAAATTTTATATTGATTTGCAAAGCAAACGTATTAATATGTTTATTATTGTATTAAATTTGATACAATAGTTTTTCATGAATAGTTATATAAAAGTTTTCTGATGAATGTTAAAATAATTATAGCTCATATGGTTACCATTGTTGGAACACTTTAATCCATTATCATTTAATTAAATTTTGTGTACTTCTATTCCCTAAGAAAAAAGGAGAAAAAAAAAGATATAGGTAATTGTTTTCATATTAACTTTATGTGATTTATTAACTTGAATGTTCCTTCCCAATAAATGGTAAGTGAATCGATTTCCACTCCTTAAAAAGGGGGAGGGTATTTAGTGATTTAAAATAACTAAAAAATATATGTATTATTAACTTTACTTTTTATAAGAAAAGGAGAATGGATACCTGAGAATTAGCCTTTAACAATAATTTATATTTATTCTTTATATATAATATTTATTACTTATTAACTATTTATTTCTCATTCTTTTGTTTATCTTATATATAATAGGGTAAATAAGATATGTTATTTAATTATGGTTCTTGTAGAAATTAAAATATAATAAGAAATCTAGATTATTTATTATATTTATGAAAATTAGTAGTTGTAAGACATTGAAAATTATTATTTGAATATATGTAGTATTTGTATATGTAAAATATGTGATTAAATAATCATTATTGTTACAATCAAAGAATTCAAAGGATGATATTAACACCAATCTAGTAATATTTCTAAATATATACGTCTTTTAACATTGTGAGTGTTGTTGATGAAGATAAAATACCAAAGGGAATAACAATTGTAAACCTAGTGTTTAGAGTCATTATTTTCTCCTGATGTCTGGAATTTTTTTTATCATGTGTGGCTCTAGATAATTAAACACAATATGTATGCGTTAAGGTTTTAAAACAAAAAAAGAAAATTGTTAGGTTTTTGTGGCAAAAAAATTATGGGCACAACACAATCAAAAATAATTTATTTATTTTAATATTAGTATGATATTATAAAGTTAGTTAAACCAATCAAAAATTAATAATAATAAAGAGGGTCTTTCCTTATTATGGTGAGTAGAGATGTATCATAAGATCTTAAATTTGATATTTATTTTTGATATTTATTTTAATGGTGGGTAGATATGTACATCATCTCCCAAGATTTCATCTAGTTAGCATAATCACTATTATTAATGTTAATATGTCTTGATAACTTGGCGTTTGAAACACCCTTCAACAAAACTTTCTATCCATATTAAAATGTGGGAAAATTTAAATGGAAACACTATAATTATAATACTATTTTACTATTGGGAGGGATTTTGATACTAACCTTACCTCTAATTATAAATAATAATATTAGACCAACACTATATGTAAATCTATTATTGGGGATATGAATAGTGGTTTCACTTATAGATAAGGCTTTTAATAGTATATTGGAGATGGTAGGAGTACACCCTAAACACTTGGAGCATTAATTAACCAAAGTAGTGTTTAAAAAAAATAAAAAATTATATATATATATATATATATATAATATTATGTTGTTATATTACATATAAATATAATATTATATATAATATTGTTATATTATATTATATATAAATATTATAATATATTATATATAAATATTATAATATATTATATATAAATATTATAATATATTATATTATAAATATTATATTGTTATATTAAATATAAATATTATATTATACAAATAAACATAATATACAAGTTTTTAATGCATTAAAAAAATCATGTAGAATTATAATATGTAAACTATTATATGTGATGTATTATAAGATAATATATTATATTATTATATATAATATAAGAATTTAAATATATAATACTTATATATAATATATTAAATTATATTATTTATAATATTATAACATATGATATTATGATATATTATAAGATAATAATATAATAATATAATATATAATATAAATCATAATAAAATAAATAAATATTATATAATATAGAAATATAATATTATCATAATATTATATAGAAAAGCCTAGTTTCATCTTCTTTTATTGAGGATTAAACTATCATAAACCTTATAAATCCTATATATTTAATTACTCATAATATTATTTGCAAATTATTCATAAGGGATGAAGAACTCCAACACTCCAAAATACTTAGATTAATTTAGATGAAGGATTTGGTGGGGTTTCAAATCTTTGAGGTGGATGGAAAGATGTAACCAAGTAAGGAACGATTAAAATTCTATACCTTGTCTTTTGGTTAAAATTTAGATTTATAATCACGTGTTTATGAATATAAATGTTTATTATTATTTTTATGGGATCCCTTTGAAATAAATATTAATATTTTTATGAAATAATTTTAAGTACATTAATTTTACTTTATATTACTGTGGGTTTGAAGGCTTGACTTTTTTTTCCCTATATATTATGTCATTTAGTCTTCATATTATTATAAAAATATATTAGAAGGTATCAAGTTCTAGCGCCTTCTTAGAAATTTAATATCTAATAAGATTAAATACTTGGTGGCTATAGATCCACTTGTCCATATATCTATGTGATGAATATCTAATTTTTTGACATTTTATGATCACACACTCTATTCATGATTAATGATATTTTTTGAACCTTTTTACATAAGAATTTTATCTAATTTTCGTTCAATTTACATAAAGTAAGAATAAAAGCATGACCAAATAAATTTAACTACCAACTTATTCAAACTTAGAGTTAAATAACATAATCTAAGTACTCTTTTATTTATAGACTGACAAATATTTCTTATAGTTGTTTAATAATTAACCATAAAATATAAAATCTCAATCTAATTTTCTTCTTCACTTAAGAGTTAAATAACACAATTTAAATTTTATTTTATTTATTTACTTTAAATATTTCTTATAATTTTTTAATAGTTAAATATAAAATTTTAAATTTCAATATAAATTTCTATCTTTTTTTTATAGTACCCTTTTTTTTTTATATGAATACACTAAAAGATAAAACAACTAACTATTAGATTATTAATATCATGTTTTCTATGTTTTCTATGGTTAAAATATGTATTGCATTATTTTTATTGGACAATTTTAAGTGCATTGGTTTTACTATATGTTAGTGGGATTTGATGGCCTAATAATTTATCCCTGTAGTGTTCATCATATTATAAAAAAAAATTGTAAAATATGAGATGCAATGTTTTTTATAAAATTAATATTTAATAAGATTAAATACTTGGTGGTTATAGATGAATTGTCAATTTAATAAAGATAATAATAATAATAATAAAAAATAGTAATTAATCAAATTACTCAAAATTATTTTTTAAAATTTTATTTTATTAAAATAAAGCATATAAATTTTATAAAATATAAATATTTACTTTACATAAAAAATACAAACCATATAATTGATTTATAAATACACTTAGTAATAACCACTTTAACAATTTTAATTACAAGTAATGTACTTAGTAAAAATAAATATTAAATTAAACAATTTTGGTTTCAATTTAACACATATAATAGAAAAATATTATATAATATGCAATATAGTATAAAACTATATAATATATTATATTTTGCAATTAAAAATAAAGCTGCTTAATAAAAAGTAAAACAATATAAGTTAAAACATTAACTTATATTGGGGGGGCGAGGTAAAGTCCTCACATTCCTCGGGGTCTGTAGTTAGCAAACGGAAATAGGAAACAAGAAACGTGATGCAGAGCATCCATGGTCAAAGGGCTATCCTCATCAACCAAAAAGAAAGTATTTAATTTTTAATTTCCTAAGGTTTGGTTTAATTATGCAATAGGAAAATAAATTGCAATGTTGAGGCCAAAATACTTTATTAAATAATTGGTCTTTATTTAAATGTTGCATTTTCAGATTGAGAGAAAGTGTAGGAGGTAATTTTGGAGTTTGAAATTCAAAATTGGAAATTTTGGAATAGGATTTTTGGAGAATTTCTATTCCATTTAAAATATTATTTTTGAGATTCCAAAATCCCTAAAAAGTAGGGATGGAGAGAGTGGACACCCAAAATAAGAAAAACAGATTTTTGCTTTAATGCATAAAAGCTAGTGTTTTGGGAAAAATCAATGAATGACTTCAGTATTCAAATCAATGTGAATGAGCACGACTTGGGTCATGATTTTATTGATTTTTATGAGGCATTTATAATAGCAAGTCGTGGAATATGGTTCAACAACTTTGTGTTCCATATTTGGAAGCATTTAATGATGAATTTTAACACAAATTGAGGAATTTTCAAGATACAATTGGAGGAAAATGAAAAAGCAGATTTGGGATTTCAAAAAAATGTTTTAATCTACATAAAATTGAGTCTTTAATGTATTCAAAAGGAAGCAAGCAATGGTAGCAAGTTTGGAGAAAGAACTTGCAAGTTGCTCCTGAGAGATGCACAAAGAAAAGTGCAGAAAATCAGCTTGTGAAGAGAAGGGGAATATGAGAAGAGAAGAGAGATTTTGTAGGGGAAGTTTGGTGAGAGTTGAGAGAAGGAGAAATCAGTTTGGTATGAATGATTTTGTAGGCTTGGAAGTGAAGGAATATCAGCAAATGGATTTAAGAATCCATGATTGAGTTGTTGTAGATTTTGTATTGAATTTTGCAAGTGTTTGATGATCTTGTTTCACAATTTTGGTAGAAGATTTGAAAGAATGAAATTATTGTTGTCTTTTAAATTATTTTGCTGTTGTACATCAGTTTTATATTAGTTTTGAGACTATTATTATTATCAGTACATGAGGCTGCACCATTTGTATTGTCAATTTGGAGAAGTTATTGTGATGTTTGTAGGAGTTTATGAATAAACAATCAAGTGTTCATATTGCAAATTTTTAAATCTGATTTGTTGCATTTGCAATGCATTTTCTCTTGTTGAGAATAGTTGTATGAAAAGGGGGTATGTGTGTTTATCCTCCTGCTTCAAAACGGGGATGTAGATAGGAGGGGCCCACACTAAGCGTAGCCCGGCCGTGCAGGGTATGGGTGTAAAAGACGTTTGCTAGATGTTATAGGGGCATATGTGCATAATATGCAAGCAAAGACAAAGACCGTGAACTATGTGACAAAATGGTCAGTTACGTATGAATGTGAAATGTGCAAGTCTGAACAAAAAGATTGCTTAATGATATCAAGTTTCCACAATCCATAATATTTAGTTGAGTGATTTCTGGATTTGATTGTGATTCCTTTCTCTCTGCTTTCATTCTGATGATGGATCACGGAGTGTGATCCGAAACATTGATGCAAAAAATTCACACACAATCGAATCCAGAAATCACTCAGCTAAAAAGATTACTATTAAGACTTCTCACATAGCTGCAAACTCTAGAACGGAGTATTGCCATTCATCAAAGCATAACGAAGTTCAGACCAGTAATGTGGGTCGTTTGATACATCAAAGAAACACGTTCCTGTGGTCTGCAATAATTTCAGGGATTTGCAGGAAATGGATATGTTGAAAAGGCTTTAGAAACCATCAAGCGAATGCCATTGGCTGTAGTAAGACCAAATTACATGGGAGCTTTAGTAGATGGTATGGACGTCCATCAAAGAATAGCTTCAAGGGAGTATTTGTCAAATGTTGCTCTTCAAGCTGTTTCAAATGACATATATGCAAAATGTGGATGCACAGACAATGCACGTAATCTGTTTGACAAAATGTCTTGCTGAAATTTCAACCGACAGACCACTCTTCAACTGCAACAATTGCTCAAGAATTTGGAGATACATCACGGTATCAACCATTAGTTGGGTAACATTAATCAAGACACAATCATCTCGCAAGCTTTAACAAGGAATTTTAATTTTTGGAAATTGGTACAAATGAGGACATTTATGTAGTAGAATCAAATGGCTTTGGGGTCTTGGCCATATTTTGGGACAAAAGGAGAGTTAAATTAACAAATTTCTTCTCTGGTCCTTATCGGATGTTGGTTAATATTCATAATATCTCTTCAGATCTTGTTTTTTGGTTTCTCAATATTTATGGGTTCATTGATATTAATTAAAAAGAAACTATGGAATCAATTCGGTCAATGCTGAATGGCTTTAAATAGAAATTGATAATTTTGGGTTGAGATTTCAATGTCATAGCATATGACGATTGAAAAATTAGAAGGGGTTATTTCTCTTACCAATGTTTTTAAGGACTTTGAAGAATTTCACCAATTCTAATTGTCTATTTGATTGTCCTATGAATAATAGGAATATTACTTGATCAAAAAGGATGGATGTCCATCGCATTACAAAAAGATTTGATAGATTCTTTTGTCTTCAAGTTGGATGTTAGGCTCTCTAAGTTGTTATAGTTTTATATATATATATATATATATATATAGATTCAACCATTATCCGATAATTCTAAGTATTTTTGAAGATAGAATTCCTAAAAATTGTCCTTTCAAAGTTGAGGTTTAGTGGTTCAAAAAATAGAATTTCTAGCTCTTACCTCAATTTCTAGTGGAACAATGTGTCCAAAACTAAAGGTTCTAGATACAATAGATCTTTTCACAGGAACAAATACATAAGAAACAAAAATCTAAAGAAGCTTGGCTTAAGGAGGGAGACATGAATACCAAATTATTTCACGCATCTACGAAGGAAAAAAGATAGGTAAATTATGTATCATGCATAAAATCAATGAAGGGGAATACACTAGTGGGTCCAAATGACATAAGAAGAAAGTAGTATCCTTCTTTGAAGGATTGTTAAACAAACCAATTTGGGATGAAGAAAAATTTATTTCACATTTACTAAATAGCATTCCATTGATAGTTTAACATAAGAGAATAATAGAATGCCAATGACTAAGTTCACATAAGATAAAATTTGAGGAGTAGTCTTTTCCTTCTTCAATTGATCTTGTTGGTGTATCTTCCATTCTATCATGATCTCCTTTCTTTAAGTGTATTTTATATGTTTTCTCCATTTTGTAACCATGCAATTCAAATGTTGAATATTGGTATCCTCTTTTTTCCTTCTCAATTTGTTTTCCTTACTAAACTTTCCTTTGGCATTTGACACATTTACTATTTACACTAACATTGTGGTTGCAAGGTTTTTTTAGATTTGCTTCATGTTAATCTCAATTTTCAATTTGGTGATGTATTAGGCCTTCAATTTTTGAAAATAGCCTTTGATACTATAATGTGATACTAAAAATAAGTTACCAAAAATTATACCAAAACATATTTTGTTTATTCAATAATTAAAGTTCATAATACCATTTTGATGGCTAATTAATGGTTAGTTTTACCAACTTAACCATCATCCCTTGTGTTACTTGGTTTATCATATAATAAATAATTGTAATTCTACACCCCCTTTTTGGGTAATATTAGAATACCCAAGCCCACTAGATGAATGACACTATCTTGATTAATTTGATTAGGGCCTACTTAAAAAGTTTTAAATTAGATTTATGTCATAATTTACTAGACCCAAAAGAAAAAAAAACTTCAATTAGATCTATTTAAACTCTATAAAATTTTAAGATTATTAGACATATTTTGGGAACTAATTTTTATCTAAGGATATTGAATGTGAAATACCTACCCTTTCAATTAAACTAAATTCAAGTTTTGGGCATAATATATATAGACAACTCTAACAAAAACTTAAGATAAATAAAATAAAATTGGTTATGAGAGATCTAAGGTTTTTCAAAGTCTTCAAGCCCTACAAGGAAGGAATGTGGCAAGATTTAGTTAGTTTTAAGTTTGAGCTTCTTGGAATTCTTGTATGAGAATTATTCTCTCTAGAGGTAAATTACCCTAGTAGACATGATATTATTTTTAATGATGTAATTGGATTTCATTTCTTGATATCATAAGTTATTACTTTGAAGATTGACTTTACTAGTAATGTAGATGCATGATAGTTTAGTTGATTTGGACCACAACATCTCTCAAAGTAGTCTAGACTATTCTCTCCAAGACAATTTTATCTTGTAGATCTGAACTCTTCCTAAAGATTAGTTTAGTATATTTTAGTTTTAGAAACCAATGAGCTAAAATTCTAGAGAATTACACCTCCTTTTAAGTGGACATGTGTCAATTGGGGAATAACTTTAGTGGTTCAATAATTAGGATTTATTGAATTCAATTTAGATTAATTGGAATTAGAAACATACCTTGGACCTAATGCAATTATAAATAGATTAACTTTCTACAAAGGTAATCCAAAGGCTTGCAAAAGAAAAATGAGAAAATACTTTATTTAGCTCAATTTAAATAGACATATTATTAATCATGAAAGCAAGACAATGAAGCAAGCAAAAAAATAGAATAAACTTCCTACCATAACATGTATCATTAGTAATGTTTCATACTAAGTCTAGAACTTCAAGGAACCCGCTCAAGGACTTCATTAAACTAATTGTATGATTGGATACCCATTAATAGTACTACACAACATATAATTATCAAGATTGCTTAACTTAGAGACCATTCTAAACCTTATAAATATTATGCTTTTTTTTGGTAATTATAAAAATTAATCCCTTAAAGAGAATTATGTTGGCATTGAAACATTTTGTCTACACACTCTAGATTAATGATATTAGATAACTAAGCTATATTGAAGAGAATATTATAAGATTCCATCAATCTCACTTGTTAATTAGCATATAAAACCAATCCTTGGATGAGAATAAATTATTTAATCTATTATTCTTAGTTCTTAGATAATTTATTCATTCATTGATTATATCGAGGAATTATTAGCTACATGAAATTAACTAAAATATAATGAGCATTCCTTCACTCCTTAAGTATATCCTAGGACCACTTTCTTTAATTTGATAAGAATCTAAACATTATTCTCTGCTAGCTTGGGGATCTTGTTACTTCTTGCTACAAATATTTGATGAATTTTATGGATTGTATCCATCTTTTATATTATTTTTGTGATTATTTCAAGAAAACATAAAATTATCATTTAAGAAATCATGCATATTCTTACATAGAAATATAGTAAATGTTGATATTTAAGCGTTCATTGACTATAAACCTTCACTTACATAAATATCAAGTATGGGAAGCTTGAAATTATGCAAGACAAACCTTGTGATTAAAAGACTGACTCCTTTTATGGTCTTCAATGAACACTTCTATCTACTTTCAGATTTGAGGTAAGAAGAGAAAATGCTAAAATAAAATATTGAAATAAAATCTAATATAACTGAATAATCATAAATTATTTACTAGATAAATCATTTATATTACTTAATTTCAATATTTGCACTACAATCATCAAACAATTTTGTGATTTAACTATTAAAAAAGAATCAAGAGATTAGTCTCGTGAAAAAATAAAAAAGATGGACAACCTTTGTATTAATCACTTGATTGAACATAAGTACAAAATTAATAGATCATAAAATAATTTTGAAAATTCAACATTGTTAAATCTAAAAAATACTTGAGAAAATAATAAATCAGCATGAAATTCATAAAATATTCTAAGATTTATCTAAACAAACAACTTATATGTACACAAAATAAAATAGTAACAATTTTTTTAATATAGTGGATATTTAATGCTTTATGTAAGAACTAAACTAACAATTTTTTTAAATAGAGTAAGCAATTAATTCCTTGGACATGGAGGAACTTTGCATGTTGTTTGCTAGATTCCTACATGAACTACTCAATCCTACACATGAATACCTATATATTATATACATAGTGGAGAGTGTATTGATTGGCTGTAATTTTTCAGCTGGGACAATGCTATTGGTTTTCATAACTGTGTATGTTTCATCTAGTGACGCTATTCCTTATAATTCTATTCCTTATAGTTTTCCTTCATTCTTCAGTCCCTTTATTGGACTGTTATTTATTTAATTTGTAATTCTTCTTCCAACATTTTTTTATTATAATTAAATGTACTATGATGACATCAGTAATGCATTTGAATTTATAAAAATGGTGGCTAAAACTCATGGATGATGACTATTAATTCCATTTGAACGAACAAACATGATAGTGACATCATAAAAAATGCTTAGCCAAGACATCAAAATTCTCGTTATTGATCAAATTAAATCTAATGCCCAATTCACGCTAGCTCTAAACCACTGGAAGAAAATGGAAAGAAGTTGCGTGAGCTGTTAGATGAGATGACTTAGCTTGGGATCAAATTGTTGTTGCTTGCTATGAATATTAAAAATATTTACATGAGGAAGCGTAAAGCCCATCTTTCCTCCAGAAAGGAATTTTTCAAACAATAGCTAGTGCACCAACTCGTGGTTATAATAATTAACAATTCTATGGGGTTGCACAAGACCATCATGTAACCCAACCAATATCAACTTTATAATTTTTTTTATGCCAGAGGCATTGTTATTACGCCGAAGGAGAGATGCAGCTTGAGTTATCTATAGCTGACATACCGTCCTTACCTATGAAAGACGATTGAATGCATCTCAACTGTTCACTCTCATTATAAATAATTAAACAGTGCGTGAAACATAAGAGCAATGAACACATTTTGTGGCGATCAAATGAAAAATTAGCAGAGGATATGGAGAAATACACGTCCTACGATAAATGCAAGAAGCCCGTAGAATGCTTTCAGTCTCATCCTTTGATATATTCATATTGCGCCTCCTGCACAAGAAAACCCTCCTTTATTGTGTGTACGACTGCATTTACTACAGTTTCTTGTTTTAATATGCCTTCAACTGATTCTAACCCAGCAATTCTTGCTGGTGTTAGCGATTCTACGACAATAATCAATGGCTCCTCCTCTAAACAAGCATCCCCAGAAATTTGTTCTGAAAGTCTTTTATGAGGTAAGTGTTCTGATTTACCAGCTGATGTGGTTTTGCCTTTACTAGAATTTGATTCTTCTTATCAATGGCTTGAACAGTACACCCTTGTTGGGTACTTTGTTGGGAGAACTCCCCTTAAAAGTGTGCTTAAAGATTGGGTTAGCAAGGCTTGGGTCCCTCATGGGGTCTGCCTTGATATGGTCCAAAACTTGATGAAGGGTTTCTTTTTGTTCCGCTTTGCAGAGGTCAATCATGTGCAGGCCATCTTAAGCCATGGGCCCTGGTATGTTTGGTCCTCTTTGTTAGTTTTTTAGGCATGGACTTGTGACTTTGCTGTCTCGGATGACACCAAGTTGCGGGTCCCAGTCTGGATTGAATTTCTTGGTCTTTCCTTGCCTTGTGTGCTTTGAATAGTATAGCCTCCTTGTTGGGGAGGGTTATCTGCATTGAGCCAAATAGGTTCTTTCAGGCCCGCCCCTAAAAGAGGGTTTGTGTGGAAGTTGACATTTCCAAAGATTTAAAAGACTCCATTGATATCCAAATTGGAGCTTTTCGCCACACCCAGAAGGTCACCTATTTTAATTTGCACAACACGTGTTACAAGTGTCAGTTTGCGGACCACAAGATAAAGGACTACCCTTTAGCAGTGTCTCATACACCTTCTCTGCCACAAGATGATGAAAAGCCTCGTTTGGTAGTTGCATTTGCTGCCAAACTTGAGGCAAAATGGACTACGATTACGAACCAAAAGAATAAGTCCACTGGTTCCAGGTCGGGTCTTATGACCTCTGAGCCAGTGAAAAATGTTTCAAACCCTTATGTGAAGGGGAAAGAAGCTCCAGTTGGAGCTGATTATGTCTCATAGTAGCCTAGGCCAAAGGATACACCTCAGTCAGCTGCTATCATGTTAACACAGCCGAATGTGGTTGCACAGCCGAATGTGGCTTCTCCTGTAATAGGAGCTCACAAGCATTCTCGGAGCCCTTCCCCTCCTAGGGAAGAAGGGGAATATGTCCAAGAAAAATAGAGGATGTCCTCCCCATCCATCCAAATTGGATTAGTTCCACTAGAATTTTTACATAATCATTTATCTTCTCTTAATGAAGAGGAATCATATTTCAACAATATGGAAGAGTTTCACTCATGAATTTCCTTTCATGGAATGTTTGAGGTCTGACAGACCTCTCCAAAAAGTATTCTATCAGGGATACCTTGTGTAAGTACTCTGGTGTTGAAGTGCTTTGTCTCCAAAAAGTTAAAATCTCTGGTGTTTTGCTTGTTGCGGCTTGTTGCTCTATTTGGCTAGCCAGTAGAATGTTCTGTACTACCCATGATGTTGGGCGTGGTGGAGCTGTCACCCTTTTAGCCCCATGGTGGCACTCTTTTGTGGTCAACCACAGGTCTGATCCCACTCATCGGTTCGTATGGATCCTTCTCAACATTGATAATCATTCATTTGGGATTATTAATATCTATGCTTCTAATAATGCTATGGAACGCTCTTTGCTCTGGCATTGGATTGCTGATTCTTTACCAGTTGCTACCTGGTTACTCTGTGGGGATTTCAATATGGTAGAAAAGGCATCTGACAAAGATGGCACTCTGCTATTCAGATGGATAGCTGGGGAACGGGAGGCATGGTTTTACATGCGCAATAAATTGGGGCTTTTTGATCCCAATATTGGTCACCGCCATTCTCATTCTCTCTAGCACACTTGGTGCAATTTCATGCCGGTTCTGACAGAATATTTAAGTGCCTTGATCATGCCATGATCTCGACGCAATTTTTTTTCTCCTTTGACAACTCCTCTCTCCCAGTTAAGCCGTTAGTGGATGTGACCTTGTCAAATCATTTCCCCATTTCCTTTTGCATTGAATGAGAGACTTGACAACCTAGTACGTGTAAAAAACAATTTTTTTTAAACAAGTCTTTACTTTGCCACAAGCCTACCTTGGCCCACATTTGTAGAGTTTGGAATTTGGAGTGCAGGCCAACTCATCATACAAGTTGGATTTCTTGGTGGAATGAGGCTATTATTCTCACGGCTAAATTTTTGCGTATTTATGGGCACCAGCTGGCTATTTTTTGCCGGCGATCTTATGAGGCTACCACGGCCGACCTCTGTGCTACCTCCGAGGCTTTGGAAGCTAGCCCCTTTTCCCCCTCTTTACAAGTCAAGGTGGCAGAGCTAAGGCACAAAAAGAAAATTGCTGACAGCTATGCTGCTCAAGGAGGGAAAATCAAAGCCCAATTGCACTAGCTAAAAGTTGGTGACCGTGCCTCCAAAGAGTTTTTCTTGGCTCTACATGCCAAGCACACATCCCCGGGCATTAAAAAAATTAAAAATGGTACTCAAGTGCTCTCTAACCTGCTTGACATTCTCCAAGCCTTTGTGCATCATTATGAGCAAGTTTTCACTGCACAGGAAGTCATGCTTGTGCGACAACAAGCCCTTCAAGATTGCCTTGCTGTCTTGCCAAATAAGCTTTCTTCAACTCAAATTTTTTTTTGCGATAAACTTTTATTAGTTGATGATCTCAAAGAGCCTGTGTATTCCATGGCTAATGACAAAGCCCTGGGAATTGATGGATTCCCTTGTGAATTTTACAAAGCCATGTGGGATGATATTGGCATGATAGATGCATCAAGTTTACTTAGAAGCATTTCACTCTAATTCCTTGGGTAATTTAATCAATAAAGGTAATATAAAATTCATACCTAAACTAGGTGACCCAGAAGACATCTGTAACTGGTGACCTATCATGCTTCTTAATTTCTCATGCAAGATTATTGCCAAGGCCTTGGCTCTTAAAATCCACCATCTTTTGCCTCAGATTGTGCACCGAGAGCAAACTGGGTTCATCAATTCTAGATTTATTCTGGATAATATCATTGTCGTCTCAGAAGGCATGGAATGGGCTAGACGCTCAAAGCAGAAAGTTGTGTTCATTAAGATTGAATTTTCCAAGGCTTATGATCGGATTAAATGGCCATTTATTCTAGCTATACTACAAGCCCTAGGTTTTGGGCCCAATTTCATTCAATCTGTTCGAATGCTCTTTGCCGATGCATTAGCTTGTATCACAATCAATGGTCACTAATCCTCTGCCTTTGGAATCTTTCATTCCATTAGGAAAGGGTGCCCATTGGCCCCCTCTTTATATGTGCTTGCAGCTGAGGGTTTTGATTATCTTTTGGCCAATGTTGTTTCCTAACGGTGAGTTAAGGGAATTTCTCTACTCAATTCTCAAGCTCAACTAGTTAATGGCCATTTTGCTGATGACTCATTTCTCACCATTTTGGAAGACGAAGACTTTATTGCGGTGACTCTTGAGTGTCTTAATACTTTTTGTCTTGCCTCTGGCTCTATCATCCAGTGGCATAAAACTTTGTGTTACCGACAATCTATTTTTCCCTCCCCATCGTGGCTGCAGCAGTATGGTTGCAAGTGGATTGGGCCTGGTGAAGTTTTTCAGTTTCTGGGAATTCCCTTTGTTTTTTCGGAGTCTTCGGCTAAGCTTTGGCAAGCCGTACTCTCCAGAGTTGAGTAAAAGCTTATTTATTGGGTTACTAAGCCCCTTTCTTTAGCAGGGAAATTTTAGGTGTGTTCCAAAATCCTAGCGCCCACCCATGTTTACTATTCTTCCTATTGGGCCCCCTCCAAAGCTGCCTATGGCAAGCTTGAGAAGCTGCTCGTCATTTTCTCTAGGCCTCCTCTGAAACTCATAGAGGGTTTCAATGGGTGGCTTGGGAATTTTTTTCTTCCCAAAGATTCGGGAGGCCTTGGGCTTCTTTATACTCAATGACAAGGGACTGCTCTGTGTGTTAAATGGATTATTTGTGCCCTTACTAAGAACGAGGCCTAAAAAATTCTTCTCAGGAATAGTATTCAATCTGATTTCCCTATTCATAGACCAGTTTAGAAAGGGATTGGATTTCAAACCCTTCTGGTCATGAATTAACCAATCTAGATTGTTGGGACTTTTGTTGCCAAAAGTATCTAGCGGGCTTGGGAAATTGTCAAACCCTAGCTCCGCTGAGCTGGCTCTATTTTTCGAGATGGGATTTCTCTCAACCAGCATAATATTTGGTGGTCGCCTCTTTTTTCTAGTAATGGTCAACCGCTAGCTAAGTCGCTAGGGATTAAGGCACTTAAATTTCACAAGAAGGGTATTCAGACCCTACATCAGAGTTTTTCCAGACCCACCATGTGTATCATGTCGTGGGATGCTTTTCGTGCCTAGTATAGGCTTCAAAACTAGGACTGTACTTTTTATGATGGTCTGGTGAATGCCATTCCTACTGAGATGCTTCATTAAGTTGGAATTCATGGGACCAAACCTTGGTGGAAAGATTGGAAGTGGTTTCCAGACACCCCTTTTAGGAACTACAAGCCTCGGCTTGGTTATAGGTGGCTCTCACCACATTTTTCTATGATTCAGAGTTTGAACTAGAGGTGGCTTCTTCAATCTCCCGCTCATGTCTGGCATAAAAGATTTGCTGCCACTTGGTCTACAAGTGTTGAACCGAAGCTCGCCCACTTTGCTTGGTGTATTCTTTTCCAAGGCTTGCCTGTGGGCTCTCGGCTAGTTCACCTGGGGGTCTGGGACCCTCACTACCCTTTTTGTGGGAAAGCTAAGAATTTTAAGCATTTTTTTGGTTTTGTCCCAAAGCTCAGTAGCTTTGGACTTGGATTCATGACTTTTTAGCGCTACTAGAACTTTTCTCCCAGTATATGGGTGTTGAGATTCTACATAATTCTTACAAAGAAATTCACCCCAGCTACGACACACTTTCAGAGGTAAATTCTTTCAATATTTTGGAAGGATAAAGTACTTGCATTTTTGCATTCAAATGGAGTATTCATATTTCTCACATACTCGGCTGTAGTTTTATCTAATGTGCTTTTATAGGTTTAGGTACAAGCTAACCAAGAGACATAAGTTTACTCACCTCTAGGTTCTTCTAGATCCTTTGGGAAATGCCTTGTCTTTGTTCTTCGCCCTCTTTGCCCTTCGCAGTGCGCCCTCCAGTGTGTGGAGTAGCCTTGATCCCATTTGACCCCTACCTGACGCAGTTCGCTCCTGAAGGCCATTCTCCTGCAGGCTTTTCGGGGTGGCCAGCCGGTGCCAGGAGGCGGTGGTGGTAGTGGGTGGCCCCTCTATTGATCCTCCTACTTAGCTCTGGGTAGCTAGGATTTGAGTAAAGCATTCACATATGGCGCACTGCTCCTGTCATGGGGAAGAGATAAATAAAAAAAAGATGTTGATGATGGTTGGGGTCCTCCTCCTGACGTCACTCCAGACCATGCTGACGTATGGGGGAAAAATTTGGATGACAGAGACCCTCCTGGCTCTGTTGGCACTACTCTTATCGCTTAATGGCCTTTTTATCTTTGTTATTTTGGACTTCTGGGCTTAGCCCACATTTTCTATTAATTTTCTGGGCTTTTCCCATGTGACTCTCGGGGTGTGCCTCTCTACCACCCACCCTTTTTTGGTGAATATGTATGTTTATATTTAAATTAATATAGATACCTTCCTATTCATCAAAACAAATATATATAATATAATTTTTTTTATTTATATATACGGACATGATGTATATGTTTATTGCAAAAATGTATTTTTTATGTATAAATTATTATTAAATATATTTTAATCTTGTATGTACTATTATATTATTATACATTTAATATTTACTTATATTTTTTATTTAGTTATATATTTATTGTTAGGATTAAGGTGCCATCTACCTTCTAAATCCTATGTCATATTGTACGATTTCATAATCAACAAAACCTTGCAGCTGTCCATCTTTCCCTCCAAAGCAAAAAATATTATCTAAATTACTTTTCAAATGTCTTAGAATCAACTTAACTGCTTCCCAATGAATTTTATCTAGATTTCTCATAAGTCTGCTTACTACTCCCACTACATGTGTATTGTCGGGACGAGTACGTACCATGGCATACATGAGACTCCCAATAGTTGATGAATATGGAATACCTTTCATTTCTTCTTGATCTTGTGGTGTTTTGGGACACATTTTAGAGGATAAACAGAGGTGATCAACAAGTAGAGTGCTTACAACCTTACCACCCTTCATGTTGAATATGTCTAAAACCTTGTCAATGTATTTCTCTTGTGAAAATATAATCTCTCTCTTCCATCTATCCCTGATTATGGTCATGCCAAGACTCCTCTTGCCATTGTTTATCAAAACTTTCAAGTTTGTTCATATATAACTCCTCTTCTATGTCTCCATGGAGAAATGCAGTATTCACATCAAATTGCTTGAATTCAAGGTCATAAACTGTTGTGAGGCCCAAAACTACTCAAATAGAAGTCATTTTCACAACCAGTGAAAAGATCTCATTAAAGTTTATCCCCTTTTTCTAATCATACTCCTTCACTACTAGCTTGGATTGATAATGTTTCTTGCCTCCCTTTTCCTCTTTCAATCTATACACCCATCAATTTCTCAATACTCTTTGATTGGGTGGAAGCTTCACGAAATCCAATGTATGATTGGTCATCAATGAATCCATTTCCTCATTCATTGCATCCATCCATTTTTTATGATTATGTTTGCAGGCTTCTTTGAAGATATCTAGCTCTACTTGATTAGAGATCAACAATTGATATTCATCTAATTTGGATGAAAGTCGGTGTTCCCAGGTGGACCTCCTCAAATGAGGAGCTTCACTCTATATTTGTTTGTACTGACTACAAATTTTTCACTCCTAACAATTCAAAATTAATCCTTTTTATTTGACGTGGCTCAAAGGATACTAATGAAAAATCATATTATCATTGTTTATTATTTCCTATGTGGGATTAGTATTACCCACAATACGTGACTCTAGAGTGAGTTTGTTTGATAAAGGAGCTTCCATGGGAGCATTACTAGCATCCCCAACCATGACCTTTATTACCAAGTCCCACATCATAAATTCCTTGTAATCATCTAAAATGTCACTGGCACTATTCACTAACCATGAGGGAGAATTTCCTTTGATAATGTGTCTTAAACTTGGTGTGGGAAATAAGGTTGGCATTGCTATAGTAAGTTGCATGGGATAAAATTCACACATAATATGTTGTGACATTGAGGAGTAGTCTTTATGGAATCATGTGACACCAAAATCACTTCCAACACGGGCCAAACTTGGCATATAAACATGGTAGGTCAGGAGAAAGCATTCTCTGTACTATTGCTTCAAAAAGAGTAGACCATGGATTTGGGGTGTGCTCTACTTGGAGCTATGTGGAATCTTCAACATAGCACCCAATTCTTTGTGTTTTTGGTAACTTATCATTTTATTTTTGGGAAGGATCTTCTCACACAACTCTTATCATTGTGGGTAGAGAAATATTTTGATTTTTTCCTCCAACTATGCCTTGCACAGTTGGTTGCAAATTACCTCCAATTTGTGATTCTTGTGAATTGTCATTTGTGATATCTGATAATGGGACATACTCTTTTACTTGTGTCCTCTGTGCTTGTAGACCTAGAAACACCTTTCATTGAAGACCACATCCTAACTATAGACTAGTTGTCTAGTAATCAAATCCCATAATCTGAAACCGTGTTGTTCTTCTCCATAGACAAAAATATACACCATTTTGATTTGGGATCTAATTTCATTCTCTTCTCCTTGGGAACATGAGAAAACACTTTGTAGCCAAAGACCCATAGGTGATTGTAAGTAATTCATCTTCCCAAAAATTTCTCCTCCATAATATCAAAGTCCAAATAATATGAAGGGCATCGGTTGATCAAGTAAATCATTGTGTTAACTATCTTTGTCCAAACCTACATTAGAGAGTGAAAAAAAGGGAACCCTAGGTCTACTATATAAATCTAGGATTTAAACTGTTTTTGGTTATTATACAGTGTTTTACTTATGCTTCATTAAGATGGAGATTAACAAGGTGTATAGATTGACTTTCAACAATGTAGGTGAGCCAACCAGACTTGTATCTCCATCCTATTAAGGATTATAATGATTTGGAAATGATTTTCTATGATTAACCTAATTAGACTACATGACCTAATATGAAAACTACAATAAATGAATGATTAACAGGCTAAAACAACAACTTGCAAGAAAACATGGGAAGCACAAAGGACTATGTACCTATCACTAGAAGTTTGATTTGATTGATGTAGAAGGATAGAGTTTCCCTAGGGCATATGGGTCCTTGTAGGACTTTTATTCTCTACTTTTGGGGTCCTATGATGATAGATCTAAGCTTCTAATTTCTAGTTACAGAGTTTTTAGAACATTGTCAGATAATTCTATAGGGGTGATCCCAAAATACTGGTTTACAATTTTTGGCCAAACTAGACACTGGACTAATTTTTTCTAACTAAATCTTCACTTTCGGGCACCTATAGCGGCTAAACCGTGAGGAATTTGAAGATGATGCAAACTAGTGATTTGTGAAATTTTTTTTGTAGATTCTAAATATATTTTTTATAAAATTGGAATTAGATTGCACTTTTTTTCCATCTCCTTTGAAAACTAGTTTTAGTCGCCACCATTTTAAAGGTAGTGCTCATGGTATACAACGCATTTTTTTCCATGAAGGATAAAATTCTTTTTTTTTTGAATTTAGATTTGTAGCTACTATATCTAGCACTTTCATTTGGTTTCATAGTGTTTTATTGAATATTTTTTTTCTTAATCAAGTTTTGAAGTCAAACCAATTACAATTCAGACATAGGCAGATTGTATACAACATAAAAAAAATTTGTATGTATCAAAATTAATTTTTTTTGTTGGATCAAGGACTTCAATATCTAGTGCATTGATATTTTTCAATTTTTTTTTGGATAACCTACTATTTTTCCACATGTGCAGAACAAAGAGCTTGATTTTTGGTGAAAAACCTACATTCACAAGAAATAAAAAATAAATATAATAATAAAATTAAATTTATTTAAAATTATACTTTTTGGGAAGCTTATAATAAGGAATACATACTTACAATTTATTTATTTTAAATGAATTCATTTGATCCCCCAAAAGGTAAATCAAAAGTGGTTTTTTATTAGCATTTTGATAAGTGTAAAGGAGACTTTGTTATAGGTATGGTTTAAAACTTGCAAGGTTCTATCCAAGGGGGTTTGATCTAAGGTTGTTGATCAAACCATCTTTAATTGGAATCCTTTAAATGAAACTTTTTAAGGATTAAATCATTATATTTTCTAAAAATATGTGATTTCAGCAAAAATCAGGATCTCCCAGAAATTGTAAACCTGTATTATGGGATCATTCGTAGGTGAGTTTCCAAGAGTTGAAAATATGTAAGGCTTAAAATTATTTAATGAGAAATTTACCTTCAAGCTTCCTTCAATCCTCTTCAAACTTGAGATTTGCAAATTCACAAAGAGAGGAAATGTTGGACCATTTAGGAGCTTGCCTTAGTCAAACCCTGTGTAAGTGTTTTCACTTCTATAATGCCAATGCCATTGATTCTAGAATGATAACATGAATAGTAAGGAATTATGAAATCATAAAGTGATATAAGTCACCACCCTTTAATGACTGAAGCCATGCACATCACCTCAAGGTCTTGATCGCAATTTCTTGATTTGATTGAATGCTTTGGAGACCTACAAAAGTGTTAGCCTTCACAAAAAAATAATAGCATGAACACTCATGAACTCACATAAGATTTGACATGATGTTAGGATCTTGAATTGCTGCAATAAAGCTCTAAAATTCTACTCTTGACTTTTTCTTGAATGGTCTTGATAATAATTTCTCCAATTATTTTCTAGATAGATTCTAAATGATGCAATAACTAGGTATTTATAGGAATTTATCTAATTTCTCAAGAATTAAATCCTAATAGCTGGCATTTTCAATTTGAATTTTAAATGTTAAAATGCTCAATTTGACATGTCCAAAATTGGTCCTTGATAGAATAGGAGGACCCATACATCCTAGGGCGAATGGATCTTGGCCTTGTTCTCCAAGAAATTAAGTGTTGGGGGTAGACTAATAGTTGGATGCATTTGTTCAATGTTTGAAACTTCTCAAAAAGTGGTACAAATAGGATATAGAATGAATAATTTAGGAAATTAGGGGCCCAATTAGGTTCAATAATTTAGGGGGAGAAAAAAATAGTGTGAAATTTTAAAGAGTGACAATTTATGACGCTATATTTAGCTCCCACTTTAGTGAGAGTACAAACTTACGCTCAGACTCACATTAAAGTAGAAAAAACTATGCCAAGAGGGGTCTGATTGTCCAAATGTTGAAAATATAGGATGACTAAGGATCAAGGGAGATGATCAAGCCCCCAGGATCTAAGATCCCATGGAAAACCAAAATAAGCACAAAGGAACACACATATGTATGAAATGTAACAAGACAACATATACTAACATTCAATGTCAACATGAAATGCAGAAGTAGGGTATGGACCAACAAGTTGTGTTATGCTAGGATCCACACAAAAGGCATTCATGACTCACACCATAGCAAAGTCTGAAATTTTCTACGTGAATCGCAAATAAGAAAGGAAACACAAGCTAGTGAAGTTTGATATTCATTAGGTGAACCCCCAAGACAAGGTAGCAAAATGAGAAACACACTATGTTTAGTGAGGGCTGCTTTTCCCTAGGTGTGTACCCATGACAACCATACCAAGAGTTATACTCCATGATTGATAAGGTGCTACAAAATGATCAAAATTTTATGCCAACAAAACACTAATCTCAACACCTTTGAACAAAGTGAAGCAAAAGATACCATTGTCAACACACCACTAAGTCCAATGTTTGTGAAAAAGGTGAAGCAAAATAGTGCCAATGTATGCCCCCACTTTAAAGAAATTGCAAAACACCATGTTGTGAGAAATTACTTTAAAGTATAAAATGATAAATGTCATGCACCAAAAGATCATAAGAGCTTATTCCAAAAGCCCTATGCTAGTGATATGTTTCCAAATAAAGTTGCATCATGATAAGGGGTTGCCTCCCAAATGCAATACAACAAACAACATAGAATATGAACAAATAAATTCCTTATAGGATATATTCTTTAGTTTCTCCATAGTCACTTTAGCATGAAGCTCTAATTGTATTAATGGCCATATAAATGGATTCAGTTTTACTAATGCTTAAGGTCAATAAGACTAGTCTTTAAATGATGATTGATAGGTCTATTTTTGTGCAAGCATCTTTCCAAAATTTTCTTTGGAAAATACACTATTATTACCACCCAAGGGAAATGATAATACTTGTTGCATGAGAGAGATGATATGAGCCTTCATTGACTATAATGTTTGATCAAATGAAAACTATTGTAGACTATATTTTGCATGATCTTACCCTTCTTGAACTTCATTAATCTTCACAATAATGACTCTTTTGTTATCGATTATAATATTAAACTAATCATTTAATTTTTTTTCATAATTTCTAAATACAAATATTCACAAATGTAAACATTGGGACTATGGATCCTTCGACGACACCAATTTTAGCTCACTTCTAGACTAAATATTTGTTGAGCTTATATATTTGAATGCAGATTTTAACTCTACAACTATTCTTTAGATTGCTATTAAGTAGAACACATGCAATTACTTGATGGAGGATATATATCCTATGCATTTCTTGCTAATTTGAACATGTTCATTTAGCCTTTAGATATGTTGAACTCATAGCATGCAATAGTTTTTGATAACTTTACAGTTTGTGCCTTATTCTACAAAATTTCCATTGTAATTTTCATGTTTTTCAACTTTTGTGCATAATCTTGTAACTTTTCTTTCAATTTTGCATTTTCATTTTTCAATGCCTATTTTAAATCCATTAGCTCCTATCCTTTTGGTACAAGGTGACAACTTCAATAATGCCCTCTTAGTCTTCTCTACCTCTTCAAATCTTTTCCTATAGCCCTCTAAAGTAATACTTAGCTTATCTTGCTCAATATGCAAGTTTCGGGCTTTTGCTCTCTTTGCCTAGACTTCCTCAATAGAGACCCTTGATCTAAGCTCTTAATTAGTATAATGTAGTTGTTGATTTATGGGTTTGATCATGTTTGTATTTTCTTGGGGGTTTCTCTATGTTTTTGAACTCCAATTCTCTCCTTTCGATCTTTTGACTAGCATTGATGAACTTTGTTGCGACTGTTTTCTCCATTTCTTCCTTGGGTTCAACTTTGTGCTTGGCATGAGCTATAGGGAATAATATAGGTTATAGGTTATTCTATTGGTTTATTATATTTTATTTCATCCTATGTAAAAGGTAAAAGTCAAAAGTCAAAAGTATGACCTAGTTGCTAGTACATTAGCCTAAGTTTGCTAATTGTTAACTTGTTTTTGTTTTTTAGTTTCCATTCTTTCAATTTGCACTTCACTTTAAGATTTAGGAGATATACCCATATCTTATAATTCGGCATACTTCATGAAAATATATTTCTGTATGTTTTCTCCAAAACTTAATCAAATTTTGAGTTAATTTTATAATTAATTTACCGATATTATTGTCTCCTTTGTATTGAATTTGATCTGTAACTCCTGCTTTGCTTGATTCTATATCAATTGATAACTAAACACTTTTTTATTCATAATTTTAGATTCATTTTCTAGCCTATTTATTTTAGATTCTAAAGTTCTTATCGCCAAACCCAATATTTTATTATATTAAGAGCTGTTAAAGAAATAAGATTTCCCTTCATAGAGGCTTGAAGTTTCTATTGGTTTACAAATTCTGATTCTGAGTCCTGCCCACAACGTTTGAAATTGGTTTTTGTTTTGTAAAACTCAATAGGAATTTATTAAAGGGAATACACTTTTTTCCATATTCTGGTTGCAAAACTAAGCTTACAGAACTCTACATAAAGATTTAACTTTTGTGATATTTATTATAAATTTTTTTTTTTATCATGATCTATTGTTGTGCATGCCATGCGGGACTTGTGTTTAACTGGCATTCACACTTGGGATTGCATGCCTGCATGCTATTCCACAGAATCAGATTCTTGACGAGAGATTTACGATAAGGAGTTTAGACTGCGTACATTATTCCGTCTGGTTTCCCGTGTAAAGGTGCACAGCATTCCAGCGTTCTTCCACAAGTCATTGGAACGAATTAGGTGCTTGGAATTCTATTAAGTGTGGCGTGCTTTTAGTTGCATTACCAGGTAATTAAGGAATCCAAATTCCAAACGTCTAGGGAGCGGATTCCTTCCATGAGCTGGTATAGTTTGGTGTGCATGCTCACTAGCCTGCACAAAGTTATTTATAATGCACTTTTAAAGGTTGTAAACTCTTTAAAGATTGGAATTCTTTAAAATATTCTTGAAAACTCTTTAAAGATGGGAATTCTTTAAAATATTCTTCATATTTAACAAATGTAAGGTATTAATTGCAAATTACAAATTTGCAGTGTAAGGTGTAGATTTGGCATCTCTATGCCAACCATAGTCATTGCAACCTCATTTTTCACTTCAACAAGCCACCTCACTATAATAACGTCTCTATGTCAACCATAATCATTGGACTCATGACATGGATACTTGGTTCAAATGCAACCAAGTCCCTAATGTTGACCCCTTTGCAAAATTGAAACTCTATATTGTTGCTAAGGTCTTAGCCACTAAATGTCAAGATGCTCAAAATAATATCAAGACATGGGATCAACTCATCATAGTTTCATTATAAACTTTCAATCCTTCCAACTATGAGAATGATCTACATAAAAAATGGATTCATTTGTGACAAGGAAGTTACATGTCTATGTAAGACTACATCTACTAGTTCATTTGGCTCCTAGTATAATTTCCAAGTTCAAGAGTCAATTACAACAACAATTATCTAAGGAGTCAAACTATACTCCCTTGTGAAAATTGATGCTATGCTCAATTAAGTATCATTGGGAGAAGAGAAATTTATTGTACCCAATCCATAATTTATGAGCCTCCATTTTCTCTTAGTAGTTCAAGATAATATATTTCTTAGTACACACCATTTTTGAAAGAGAAAAAATATTTCTCTTATTTCTCTTCCTCTTATCCTTTCTTTCCTTTTGATCACAAAAAATGGCAAATAAAGTAGTTATTGTAAGCAAGGGGGTCATGATAAATCTAAATGTTTTAGGTTAAATAAGAAGATATTGGCTATAAGTCTCTTGATAAGGAAATGTTGACTATTTCAATTGAATCTTATGGTGTTGAAACAACTTGTGAACTGAGTTGAAATGTTGACTAAATCATCTCATCTTTATGAAATTCCATTTTTAGGGGTGCTAATATTTTTTTGTCACTCATATCTATCTAATAAATGATTTCAGTGGATTGAATAATTAACAATGAATCATAGAAGAACATGATTGCAAGGTCCATTGTGATTATGATTGATTGTTGTGTGGGATCATATTAAGACCTCATAATTTTTACAATGGAACTCTAGGTCAAGATTATTATATATCTTCTCTATCTTGGCTTTGTGGACCCACCATTCTATTAACATTTTCCTCTACAATTCTGATGGATAATTTATGAAGCCATTAACAAAGGGAGATTGATGATAAATAGCATAAGGATTACTTAAGAATTATTACATAAGTTACATTATTATCCCAAATTGGAACAAAGAATCTATCATCATTATAAAAGGAGAAAATGGAGGGAGAATTTGCATTGAAGTAAGCATTGAAAAACCTCCAAAGATAGGAAAAATAAGGGATAGAGGAGGGATCAAATGATTAAACACTAGCCATATTTTCAAAGCCATGGGTAACATATAATTATATGAACAATGAGAGAGTTTTCACACTCGATATCTCTATGGTTGGGTCAAGAAGAAAATGAATGACACATTGAGTATTAAGATATATCGACAAAATAGTGGAAAGACTAGATGCAAACTGAAAAGTAGATGAAGGGTTGGTAGAAGATAGATATGTTTGTTGTCCATTATCAATCTAGCCCAAATGAGGTAATCTATCTTAAAAAATTGTTAGTAAAGTTTTAGGTACAATGAGACTAGTCTTGAGCATGTCGGGAGTAAGAATTGGGACAAGGATCAAAAAAACCATAACAATAGAAATGGTTTGAAAAGATTCAATATATGGAGCCACAACAAGGGGAATAGACTCATGAGACAATATAAAAGGAGTGGGAGTGGGAAGAAGTATATAAATACGTACCTAAGAAATCATGAATGATGTGAGTTTTTTAACAATGCCTAGTGCTTGAGAGGAAATTGATCAAAGTTGAACATGTCTAAATTGACACTTATAATTAATTTTTATCTCCTTATCTATTGTCCCATGGGACTATGTTGAGTTTATATTGAAGCTTGAGCATGTCAGAATTCCTATCCTCCCATGTGTTTAGTTGTCTATGGAGATGGTTATGTTGATGCATGAAAGATACACAAAATATCTTTTGAATCTCTCCATTTCCTTTTTGGGTAGTTTACTAAGTTATCTAATGTATTTGAAATATCTTCATTATGATAATTTAATATAATAGAGGTTTATGGGTAGTAGGGGTAGTGTTGGCAACATGAGCATGATGGTATATGGTGTTGTTATTGATGGTAACCTATTGTAGAAGTTATGGTGCATCTATATGTACATAGTCTGGAGAAGTTTGGAGAAGACCAAGTGTTTTGGTGAAGATTGCCTAAGTCCTAAAAGCAAAAAAATTATGGTCCACATTGCTCCACTTTGCAAAATATTGCCATGCGGTTCTAAGGTAATAATGGTATGTATCGAAGTATCTATATTTGAATTTTTAGGGTTGCATGTCTTCTACAACTGAAGATATCGATGATAGAGTATCAGGCTTAGTAGAAGCCAAGTTACAAGTGCAAAGTGCATATTGGAATGCTTTGCATTCCACCATGGATGGTTATTATGTTGTGCAGTTTTGAGGAAGTGTTTGAGGATGTCAAAAGTGTATGTGCTCCGAGTGGCAAGTTATTTGTTGGTTCACGTGTCAAGTTGTGGATGAACATTTGGTTCATTTAGTTTTTGCTTCACCAATTTTGTTGTGTGGTGCCAACCTAAGGGTTTTGAGTTTGTGTAAAGATGAAATATGGAAGGAAAAGAATCATCAGAATAATTGTAGGTCATTCCAACATATTTTAGTGAGTAACACATTTTGGTTTCTTCTATAAGGTATGTGGGTTGGAGTTTTGAGCTGACAGAATATGGTGTTACACGTTTCATCTAATTAGGCCAACCTAGTTGATGATATTTTTGTTTGCAGAAGATGTATGTACATATATAAGGTTGATTTAGTGTGTGAAGGTGTGGTGTAGAGATTGTGTGTGAGATATGATATAGAGTGAAGTGCAAAAGGTGATAGTGGTGAAGTATGAAGTGTGTAAAGCCAAATTTCTATGTTAATTGGAACTGTACCTTTAGCATGTTGTAGATGCATTGTTAGCAGTTCAAAATCTAGTAGTGAGCCATTGTTCTATTCTCTTTTCTGGTTTAGACAATGATTTATTTGGGTAGTGAGCCCTTGGTAGTGAGCCTTTCTTTCTAGATAGTGAGTCCTCCAATTCGTAATCCATTTAACTAGTTATAATATATTGTGAGGTAATCCTCACCATGGTTTTTCCCTTCCAAGGATTTTCCATGTAAATTTGGTGTTCTTGTTGTTGTTACTATGGTGCATGCTTTAATTGTTCTTTTCCATTTCTACAAGTTTGATAAGAGGCTTTGAATACATGTTTAAGTTGATGAAGTTAATGAATTTATGTGAGTACTAATTCACCCACCCCTCAGTATTCTGGATGCTCAACAAATAGTATTAGAGATTGGTTCCTTCAATTGGCTAAATTATTAAGGTAGATATTTGAGTTTGAAAACATGCAACTAGGAGGTATCCTATCCTTCCAAAAGAAATTAAGATAAAAGGGTTTATTGAAGAAGACTGTGAAGTTGACATGGAAGGAGAACTCAGATATACTCTTGATGATCTAGATAAAGTAGAATGTGAGAATAGAGAGCTAAAAGAAAATATTAAGGAGGCAGATGAGTACATCAAGAAGTTGAGGGATCAAATCAAGAAAGTTAAAGAAAAACTCAAGGAAACAAATGAGAAGCTCAAACAATCAAATGAGAAAATCACCAATTTGAAAGTGCAGGTTGAAGAAGGAAAAGGTGTTGAAGACTGCTTGAATACCAAATTGAAAGAAAATTTTGCAAAATATTCTAGACTTGAAGAAGAGATTGTGACTTTGAGGACATATCTAGAGAAAGAAAAAAGTCAAGAGGAAAAATTCAAGAATATTTCCACCTTGCTTGATGATATGCTTGCTAATGAGAAGGCTTATAAGGAAAAAGAAGGATTAGGGTTTGAAAAAGGAGAAAGTTCAAAAGAAAATTAGACTCCAAACAATGTTGAAAATAAGAATAATGAGCGAATGAGGACTAAAAATAAGAAGAGAAATGCCAAATGTTTCCAAAACTAGAAGAAAGATGTCAAGAGACATCCAATCAGACAACCAGTTGCACAAAGGTACCCACCTTTTAATGGTTATTGCTACTCTTGGAATAAATTTATACATAGAGCTATAGAGTGTAGAAGTAGAATGAATCAAAACTTCCAATAATTTTCTAGTCAATGTCATACATGCAATAGATTTGGTCATAAGACTAGTGAATGCAAAATTCATATGATGAATGTTTACAATAATGGTGTGATGTTTTTTAAAATCATTAAGTCATTATAGTTATACTTGCAATGAGTTTGGGCATAAGGCTTCTAAATTCCAAGAAGTAAGCTTTCTTCACAATGAGGTGTCATATGCTATAAATGTAATCAACCAAGAAACCTAGCTAAGTTTTGTAGAGGAAAGAATGTGAAGTCCTTTGCTTCACAAAAGAAGATTGATCCAATAAAGAAGGTTGATCTAGTTGAGGTAAAGTAAGACATGAACAAGATATGGAAGAAAAAGAAAGAGAATAAGGTGGAGAATGAGTCTATGCCAAATCCTGGTGTAGATGTTTCCTTCAAAAACTAGATAGGTAGCATTGGCTCTAGGGGAGTTTTAGCAGAAAAAATTCCAGCCCCTGCTAAAGGTGGGATGTTGATGTCTTCAACATAGTGGTACATGTATAGATTGATATGATTGATCTATTGGTGGAATCTACAGTGAGAAATATCTTATTGTCGAGATTTGCAAAGTGATTGGGAGTGTCTATGATATCACAAAGAAGGTTTGAAAGCTTTTCGACCTAACTTTCTCTACTATAATTAATGTGCATATTAGGTCACTAGAAAAGGGTTTATATTTTATTATGTATATTCAAACTTTATTTGTGTTTGAACATTTGAAGTGGAGAGAAGAGAAGGAAATTCTAGTGTCAAGAAAAACCCTACAGTTGAAAACTTAGAGGAGGTTTAATTTTTCTTACAAAACCCTATTTTCAAAGAAGTGCAAAATGTTTACTCCATAAGTTATTGATGTGATTGAGAGGCCACCAAATTTTAAGAAGCAACCATACAAATCAATGGAAACTGATCCTAAAGATGTATTTTCGAGGGTTCCTAGTGGTGTGCTACACACAAAGGATGTGCGGATCTACATTCATTCAATGTTGGATGAATATGATCACTCATATATGGTGGAGTTGAAGGAAAAAGTGTTAATTGGTGATGATTTCAAGAAAAAACTATCGAGTAAGCAAATTTAATGGACAAGAAGTTGGATGTGTGGAGAAAATTTCCTAATTTCTTCTATGATAAAGAGTGGGTGAAGTATTCTCTTATTACAATTCATGATAAATTCATGTAGTTGGATATGCCACACATGATAAATAAATAGGAAATTAGGTTTGTTACCAACTTGTGCTCCACATGTATTATTTTGGCATTGAAGGTTGTAAAGAATGAAGTTGTAATGAAGCTTATCAAAGCAAATTTTGACAAGAGTTCCTTACCTGTGAATGACATTGAAGATCTGGTTGTCAAATATGCTTCTATGATGATTGGTTACAAGACAATTTTCACAAATAAAGATAATTTTATCTCTACCACCACAATACACATGACCCATTAGATGGTGAAATAAGGCATAGATTTTGATCTTTGTGGGATCTTGAGATTACAATTGTTAAAGAATTTTTAGAAGATAGAGGATTCAAAATACTGTTTTATTTATGGTACTCTTATCATTTGCTTGATTTTTTACTTTCTCAATGAGTTACGTAGAGCAAAGAATGTTGTATGGCTAAATAATGTTCCCATAGCTACTCAAGTTAGAGATCACTTGAGGAGATTCCTTGTTAAAGACTCTAGTGATTCAATGTTGTGGGGATTCATTAAACCTTTTCAATCCTAGATGCAAGAGAGAGAAAGGATTCCTAGTAAAATTGTGGATAAGTACAAGAGTGAATTGACATTTATGGTTAGCCAAGATTATTGATATATGGAAGTAGTTGAATCCATAACTGTTTGGGTTCCAAAGCTTCCTTATGAGGTAGATGATTCTAAATGCATTGGTCTTGCAAAGATTGTGTTGAGAAAACCTAGGGATACAATAATTGAAAGGTATGGTACTTATAAAGAGAAATCAAGTAAAGAGAACTTGGAAAATAAGTAAATTTAAGAAAAAGTTGAAAAGATGAAAGATGATTTGGAGAGAGAGTTTGGTACCCCTGAGGACCTTGCGGAGAAATATAAAGGCACATCTAATCCTCTATAGACTACTCCACAAAATTCAAGAAGGTCAGGTATGACCTTAGTTTCCACACCACCCACTATTATAAAGCCTTTTGGAACAAAGTCTACAGGTGGTTCTAAAAACAAAGATACATCCATCACCTCTATGCAACAAAAGTATCATAAGAGAAGAAGGAAGAAAAAATCCACAAGAGAAAAGAATATTAGTTGTGAAGAAGAAGAAGAGGAGGAAGAGGAAGAAAATCAATTTTTCTAGGAAAGAAAGTTAGAGGTCTCTAAGGAAGAGACTAATACAAAAAGGGGAAAAGAGAAAGAGAAGACCCCTCCAGTTCATGAACATAGTCCTATGAAGTTTGATGCATTATTCAAGGCTATTGTCGAGAATGGTGCACTAAAGGAAATAACACTACTGTATGAAGAATCAACTCTTGTTGACAAAGCTACAATTGAAAAATTAATAAATATGTATTTGATAACCTTTGATGTGAATCTAGATGATATTCATGACCAACTCCCAGTGAGTCTTTCAGATTCACTTAGTGCCAATAGACAAGAAGATATGGTGGAAGAAAAGATAAGAAAATATGCCTTGGATAAAACTCTAGAGTAACCCTTAATGATGAAGAAAGAATAATATTTTCTAAATTGCAAGAAAAATAATTTAGGACCAAACAAAGGGTAGATACCCTAACGGGGAAGGACTTTGAAGAAATAGAGAGGATGGAGAGGCAAACAAAGGAGATAAAAACTAAGATTCTTGCATAAATGAAGAAAGTTGTGCTTGCAGATAAGGAAACCACTCCTCCATAGACTAAAGATCAAATGCAACAAGATACACCTCTCTTGAAAATCAATGAGTTTTCCATATAGAAACATGAGCATATGTAAGAGGATATGTTGATAGAAAACACTCCATCAGATGTGGAGATAACTGATGAGAAAAACAAAGAAGTTGAGAAAGATCCCTTAGAGAAGATTGAAGCTCAAAAAGAAGAGAATTTACCTCCAAATGTTGAGAAGATTGTAGAAGAGTGCTCTGGTAGTGGAGAGAAAGAGAATAGTGATATTCAAGCAAAAGTATTAAAATAGGTGGTGAATCCTTCAGACCCTCTGGAGATTCAATCAAAGATATTTTAGATATGAAGTTATAGTTTCAACTAGTGATTTCTAGACATAGTTGGTGCAAGTTCCTATGCAACAAGGTCAAGTGGACTTCGATAAGATTTCCCCTCTACATAAATTATAGCTTGGTGATGTATTTCATGCCTCCATAAGAAAGGAGGTTCTTCAAACTCACGAAAAGAGAACTAAGTTGGTGGATGAAGCTGTGAAGGTATTGCAAGGACTTCTCAAAATTTCTATTGAAAATTCTTTATCTAGTGTGCAACAATTGAAGTTATAGTTAGATTCCTTTAAGGAGTATTATGATAGTTGGAAGAGAAGATAGAGAATGAAATGGAAAATAAATTCAATGATAGAAGGATAGCTGATGTTTCTCATAAATGTGCTACTACACATGTCCAGTTGCATGACAACTTGGAGAATGTTAAGAAGTGTTTGGATAAAGCTAAACAATTATTTTAGTTCTATTTGAAGTGTCATGTTTATGCAAGGAGCATTAAGGATCAGATGGAATCAATTGAGTCTCGAATTTCTTAGTCCTTAGGTGTTTATGATCCAGTAAGTGATGAAATTGGAGCTACAAGAGTAGTCATTGAAAAGCTACATAGTCAATTCTTTCTACTGCAGGAAAAAAAGAGAGAAAATAATAAAGAAATACAATAAGCTCCATGATATGGTAAGTCTTAGAATTACACCATATATTAAAGTTTTAGCTGATGTTGAGTTTAGATTGTGCAAAAGAATCCATTGCCTAGTTTTTCAAAAGAAGGAGAAGACCTCCATGTTCACTTTGAAAGTTAGTGCCATATGCTTTCCTTTTCAAAGAAGGATTGGGATATTTCAAAGAAGGATTGGGAGGCACAACTTGCAAAATTGAAAGTGTATTATAAAGGGTATTTTACCCTCATCTAGTTAAGGTGTACATTTTTTCTTTGTATATGCAATTTTATGATTTCAATGTACATATGTAGAGTTAGTAGATGGTTTTGTGGTATAGTTTTTCCTTTTTGGTTCAATGGCAAATATAGAAAGGGGGAGTGAAACAACTAGGGGGAGTTACTCTCATGTAAATATATCAGTAAGGTGGAGTAAAGAAGAGAAGTATCATTTTGGTACCCTTTTCCCTTGATGTCAAACTGGGAGTGTTTTAGAGAAGTGTGTTTCCATCAATGACAAAGGGGGAGATTGTTGGCAACATGAGCATGATAGTATAGGTGTTTCAATTGATGGAAACCCATTGCAGAAGTGATGGTGCATTTGCATGCACATAGTCCAAAGAATTCCAGAGAAGACCAATAGTTGGATGCATTTGTTGAATGCTTGCAATTTCTCATAAAGTGGTACAAATAGGATATAGAATGCATAATTTAGGAAATTAAGGACCCAATTAGGCTCAATGATTAGGAGAAGAAAATCATAGTGTGAAATTTTTAAGAGTGAAAATTTACAATGCTATATTTATCCCCCACTTTAGTTAGAGTATAAAATTATGCTCAAACTCACACTAAAGTAGAAAATCTACATCAAGAGGGGTCTGATTGTCGAAATGTTGAAGATATATGATGACTAAGGATCAAGGGAGGTGATCAAGCCCCCAAGATCTAAGATCTCATGGAAAACCAACATAAGGACAAAGGAACACACATATGTATGAAATGCAACAAGACAACATACACTAACATACAATGTCAACATGAAATGCAAAAGTAGGGTATGTACCAACAAGTTATGTTATGCTAGTATCCACACCAAAGGCATTCATGACTCACACCATAACGAAGTCCGATATTTCTAAGTGAATCACAAACATGAAAGGCAACAAGAGCTAGTGAAGTTCGATATTCATTAGGTGATCCCCCAAGACAATGTAGCAAAATGAGAAACACACTATGTCTAGTGAGGATTGCTTTTCACTAGGTGTGTACCCATGACAACCATACCAAGAGTTATACTCCACAATTGATAATTTGTTACAAAATGATCAAAATGTTATGCCAATAGAATACTAAGTTCAATGCCTATTAACAAAGCGAAGCAAAAAATGCCAATGTTAGCACACCACTAAGTCCAATGTTTGTGAACAAAGTGAAGCAAAATAATTCCAATTTATGTCCCCACTTTAAAGAAATTCCAAAACACCATGCCATGAGAAATTACTTTAAAGGAGAAAAATGATAAATGTTATGCACCAAAAGATCATAAGAGATTATTCAAAAATCCCTATGCCAATGATATGTTTCCAAATAAAGCTACATCATGATAAGGGGTTGCCTCCCAAATCCAATGCAACAAACAACATAGAATATGAACAAATAAATTCCTTATAGGATATGTTGTTTAGTTTCTCCATAATCACTTTAGCATGAAGCTCTAATTTTCTTAATGACCACAAATGGATTCAATTTTATAATGCTTAAGGCCTAAGACTAGTATTTAAATGATGATTAATAGGTCTATTTTTGTGGAAGCATCTTGTCAAAATTATCTCTGGATAATACACTATTATTACCACCGAAGGGAAATGATAATAATTATTGCATGAGAGAGATGATATGAGCCTTCATTGACTATAATGTTTGATTAAAGTGCAAACTATTGTAGAAAATATTTTGCATGATCTTAAACCCTTCTTTAACTTCATTTATCTTCACAATAATGATTCTTTTGTTATCGATTGTAATATTAAACTAATCATCTAAAATTTTACATAATTTATAAATACAAATATTCACAAACATAAACATTAGGACTATGGATCCTTCAATGACACAAATTTTAGTTCAGTTCTAGGTAAAAGCAAGAAGTTGGGTACACGAAGAGAGAAAGTTTTAGCCAAAACAAAAAATTTCGCATGAAACACGTACGCGTTTTCAAAAATCACATACGCGTTATGGATTGGGTACCCAAGCCTAAATCCGAATGCATATGTGTTCTGCATCAGGTATGCGAGCTGCAAATGCGTATGTGTTTCTTAGATGTATTTGTTTTTTTAAATTAGCAACTGTGTATTCATTTTAACTGCAAGTTTTTTTCGTGCCAGACAAGAAGAGACCAGATCGTGTACGCATTTCAAAGGTGTTGATCAGAGAAAATTTTCACTGCCACCTCCTCTTGTTGACATAACCAACCTCAGCAACCTCCAGGTTGGTTGAATTCTACCTTTTTTTTATATCTTGCATTTTTGTTTTGTAATTGGTATTTAGTTTTTGTTTGTTTAGTTTATTTTTGTTTAATATTTTATAGTTTTTAAATTGCATTTAAGAAACCAAAAACATCAACGAAACAAAGAGTGTTAAATTGTAAATCGAAAACCATAAAAACTAAACCTAAATTGGACACATTTTTAAAACTTAGAAATCAAAACCCTAGAAACCCTAGGTTCCAAAAAACATAGGTCCCTAAAAACTAATTTACCTAGGTTAATCCTTGGACCTAAACCCTAACACATAAACCTAAAACCCTAATAGTTCACATAATTTTAGAAGTATCAAGGAATGTTACCTAGATTCAGGGCAATTTTCATTGAGATTGAGATTGAGATTGAGGCTACGAATAATTCACATTAGGATTTTTCAGTTATTGCTACACTTCAATGACCAATTTATAAAACATCCTTATTAGATTGTGTAGTGTCATAAATTAGGGCTCCTTGGAGGTTTCTTACATTTTTTTATTTGACATACAAATATGTTGAAATCATTTCATCAAATCTCTAAATCTAAACCCTAAACCCAAAAGCATTCATTTTGTGTAGGACCTTAAAATGAAATTTGGTTGCATTGCACAACTCCACCAAATTTTATTCGTTTAAGCTATGGACCATTTTGTCCTAGGACCTTACTAGACAGAGATCCCTTTAAGCCATCCTATCACCCTAAATCATAAATTGATGTCTTAAGGGGTCCTACTATGACATTTCTTAAGGGGATCAAACAAGTTCTCAAAATTTGGTGAATAGAGCTCAAGCTCATCTTTGTTTATTTTGTACATTGCAATTAGGTCACTAGCATATATTTATGTGTCCCTTTGAACATGTATTCTATTAATTTTTCATTCTTATCTTTAGTATTCTTTGAAAAAAATGAATGGGATTATGAATTAATGTTAACTTGTTAAACTTATAATTTCTTCTTAACTACTTTGTCCCACTATAGAGAACTTGTGTCTCTTATCATGAAATTTGAAAATTTAAATAAATCAATTTATGTCCTCAAATTTAATTAAATTCTATGTCATACTTGATCAATAAATGCATTCACAATTGATATACCTTAACTCTATAGATACTCTTGTTGGGAAACAAGAGCTATCTCAATCAACTGTTCCACAAGAAAATGTTGCTCACGAACTTGCAAGTCCATTATTCCAAGGGCCACACAAACTTCACCCTAAGTTCCCCAAACCCTAAACCCTAAAGCATTCATTTTGTCGTAGGACCTTAAAATGAAATTTGGTTTCCTTAGGCAACTCCACCAAATTTTATTCCCTTTAGCCATGGACCATTTTGTCCTAGTCCTTACCTTACTAGAATTTATAGATCCCCTTAAGCCATCCTATCACCCTAAATCATAAATCGATGTCTTAAGGGGTCCTAATATGACATTTCTTAAGGGGATCAAACAAGTTCTCAAAATTTGGTGAATAGAGCTCAAGCTCATCTTTGTTTATTTTGTACATTGCAATTAGGTCACTAGCATATATCTATGTGTCCCTTTGAACATGCATTCTATTATTTTTTCATTCTTATCTTTAGTATTCTGTGAAAACAATGAATGGGATTATGAATTAATGTTAACTTTTTAAACTTATAATTTTTGCTTAACTACTTTGTCCCACTATAGAGAACTTGTGTCTCTTATCATGAAATTTGAAAATTTAGATAAATCAATTTATGTCATCGGATTTTTAAATTAAATTCTATGTCATACTTGATTAATTTACATGTATTCTTGTTCGATATACCTTAGCTCTATAGATATACTCTTGTTGGGAAACAACCACACCTATGAGTAAACTTCCCCTTGCCCCAAAAGATAAAGCTATAGACCCATAAAAACTTAGAAGAATAAATTACTTATTGATGAATTAGTTAATTAATGATAGGCTCGATATTTATGAGCTCCATTGAGCACCCTTGTCTGGAACAATAATCCTAATATATAAATAGAATCTAGTATAATTTTTACTTAAATTAAACTACATGGTTTTCATCATTTACCCATTTTGATACTCATTCTTGAGTTTTTAATAACCTAAATTAGCTTGGGGACCTTTCCTTCTCTTTTTCCACCTTTATATATGTAATAGAAGGCACTCTAAACAACCCCTAACCTCCTATTTTAACACCCAATTTGACAAATCAAAGTTATATATAGATACAATTGTCTTATTTTTTATTACTTAGTCCTTTACCTTAATCTTAAGTATTTACCTTGATGGTGATTTATTTAAATAAATCTTAATTCTTTACCTTAATCGATGTGGTTTTATTTATTTTTAAATAAATCAATTAATGTATAGATCATCAAATTTGGCTATAGTTTAATTATCAAGTGATATCTAGCTAAAAATAAGTTTATAGGGCCTTCTTTTAGGGGATTCACTTAATAAACCAATGACATAGTGCATGCATTTGAATAGGGTTCTAATAAAACCCCCTAATTTCATTTCTACCCTTCATATTAACAACCACACTCTGGACTCAATTTAATGTGTGTACATGCTATGGATTTTTAATGTTATGTATTTTTTAATGTTATAAATTGAATGGTCTTTAAATGAAATGTATTTTGAATTTGTGCACATTCAATGTGATTTTTAAATAACTTTCAAATTGTGTGCATTATTTGCATTATTTAATTAGTTTGTTGATATATATTTTTTTATTTTTTAACATTCAATTGCCATTTAATTGCTCTCATGGATCCAGAATTTAATTTAGAGGATTTTATGCCTGATCCACAAATTCATCTAGATCCACCACCAGAAAAAAACCCCACACCTCTAGACTCTTCACCGCGTAACCCTCCACCCCACTGTAGTAGATGAGGATCAATTAAGAGAGAGCATCCGAGAAAACCTTAGTGCGATTCAAGAAAATATAGATTTGATAAAAATGAGCTTAGAATCCCTATCCATCTTGCACGGTTTGCATCTATGATGCAAACTATTGCCGATTTTTTTTGATCCATTAATGCAGACCTAGATAGGTTCCATTAATGGAGAGAAGAGAGGAGACAATTCTATGTAGATGGATTGTCCTACAAAGAAATCAATGACCTTAAAATTACCAAACAATCCATGTGCCAATATTTTATTAACCCCCCAAAAAACCAACCAATTCCTCCAACCAAAAAATGAATTTCAATTTTATGGTGTAGGAACTCGCAAATAGCTGCACATTTTTGGGATAGATGGTGGATGGTGTTTGATAATCCACCACATGGAAACTGTGAGGTTCCCCTATACTTTTTGAGAAACTTATGTGCTAAGTTGGAGTTGGGTTGAAAACCCAACTATTCTGATATGAGGTCATTTTAGGGAGTTGGGCATGGTACGCCCCAACATAGACTAGGAGCACGTGTCGATCCTCATCAACATGCTCTGATTTCTCCTATTGTTCCTCCTCCTTCTCCTGGTGTTCCCGTTGCATTTCAACAGCAGACCATGTTATCGAAATTAGGAGCATGGAGTTCGTTTTCATGACATCTCACTCATCAGACTACACACCCAACGACTTAAGTGGCCAATAGAGAGCATGGAAGCTCGGGCTATTGGGATACTTAGGAATCCACTTTAGGTGACCCACATGCATTTGGAACAAAGTCATACATGAATTTACTATATGAGGATCATCCTTCATAGGTATGTTCATCTTTCAAGTACTTAAATTTAATTCAAGTTTGAAATGTGAAAAATTCATATAAATAATAACATCAAATTATATATATAATATAATATTAATTCAATAAGTTTTTGGTGTAGACACATGATCACACAATGCCTGAAACTCAATATGATCGTCGTGTCTATATGTCAAGTGTTGTAGATATGGGCTCACCTTTTGGACAGGTACTTGAACCAATATATATTAAATAATTTATGTGGATATATCTAATTTTTAATTTGAATTTGTACACATGTGTGAATTGATATAATATAATATTATATTTAGATGTAGGGAGGTCATATGATACCTAGTACTAACCAACCACAAGTTGTGGTGAGCGCTCCTAAGACATCATCAGCTCAGATGTGTGCTTTCAAAAGTTTGTTAAGTTCAAATTAAATTTACATCATAGATCTAATTTAATTTGTTCATTTACATACACATGTGTGAATGATCTATACAAACTATTGTACATCTATACATGTAGGGATTTCATGAGATACCCATGTCAAGTGCACCTGAGACGTCATCAACATTTATGCATGGGCAATCTCAGGTGCGTGATCATGATGTCATATCTTTGAGGTTGTAAACTTTACTAAATCTCCTATACAATTTTTACGGACCTTTTAAATATATATATATTCAAGGTTTTAACATATTGATTGCTTTATATGAAAATGCAAGATATAGTAGATCAAGCATTTGGATCTTCTCAATTGATAGTTATGCTACCCGTTGAACAAAATGTGCGAGAATATTCACACAATCATATGGTAATTTATGCATACTAAAAATCATTTTCATTGTATTTACTAGATATATTTAATTAAATTTATTTTTATCTAAAAGTTTATATTTTCAAGTTTACATGTGTTTAATTATATTAGAATTTCTAAATAACTTTAAATCTAATTTCAAGTTTCATGTACTCTTTTTTAGCATGATGTGGGTACATCTAGTCAACATGGAACAAAGAGGAGACTTGATATGACCGATCAACCTAATAGTTGTGGTGAGCGCTCCTGAGACATCATTAGCTCAGGTGTGTGCTTTCAAAAGTTTGTTAAGTTCAAATTAAATATACATCATAGATCTAATTTAATTTTTTCATTTGCATACACATGTGTGAATGATCTATACAAAATATTGTACATCTATACATGCAGGGATTTCATGGGATACCCATGCTGGGTGCACCTGAGACATCGTCAACATTTATGCATGGGAAATCTCAGGTGCATGATCATGAGGTCATATCATTCAAGGTTGTAAACTTTACTAAATCTCCTATACAATTTTTACGGACCTTTTAAATATATATATATTTGAAGTTTTGGGTATGTGTAGGATCATCATGGAAAAAACAGGCCCTTAAGTGGCAAAACATTTAGAAAAATCAGAGTTAGGCAACTTGACATAAAAATTTGAATAAGTTATCTATATTATTTCAAAAATATGTAAGAATAGAATTTGTAGCAAATTGAATGTAGTGTCTAAACTACTAAGTTTATTTTTAAATAAAATATCTATTTGGTGAAAATTTGAAATTTCAATGTAATGGTACTTAAATTTTATTGAAAAAATAAGAAGTAGGTGTCTATCTGACCACCCTAACCACAATAAAATGATAATATTTTTTTATAATATTTTAGATATAGTAGAGGGACTCATGCCCGATGTGATGCATATTTTGTAATTTTTTCCAAGTAAATAATTAATTATGAAATTTTACAACACAAAAAAATATAAAAAACTCATATGTCTAACCACCTTAACTTGGTCAAACTTCATGAAATTCAATTTTCTTTTTTTAATCCTATAGTATGTGAAGCATAGAGATGTAGCGCATATTTGGATTAAAAAAATGTGATATCGTTTGAAAGTTATAGATTTTTTCAATTAGCCTATCAATTAGGACTTTGGTATTAATTTGAATAGAAAATGAATATAATTACTTATTAAATTCAAAGTAAAACATAATTTATATATTGGTGGAAAGCTGAGAATCTCCTTTAAAACCCATTTCATTTCATCAATTTTGGGTATAAACACTAGTACGTAGCCACATACCCATCATATTGCCACTTTTTGGCCCATCATGATCCTGCACATACCGTTTTAACATATTGTTTGCTTTATATAAATATGTAGGATATAGTAGATCAGGCATTTGGATCTTCTCAATTGACAATTATTCTACCCGTTGAACAAAATGTGTGAGTAGATTCACACAATCATATGGTAATTTATGCATACTAAAAATCATTTTCATTATATTTACTAGATATATTTAATTAAATTTATTTTTATCTAAAAGTTTATATTTTCAAGTTTAAATATGTTTAATTATATTAGAATTTCTAAATAACTTTAAATCTAATTTCAAGTTTCTTGTACTCTTTTGCAGCCTGATGTGGGTACATCTAGTCGACATGGAACAAAGAGGAGACTTGATATGACCGATCAGCCTGATAGTTAGATGGTTTTAAATTTTATGGACTATAGATCTCTATAGTTTTATTTAAATATATGTGTTGGACTTGACATATACACCTTGACATATAAATTTTATGGACTATCTATCTCTAGTTTTATTTTGAGCATGCTATTATCATATTTGTGTTTATTTATATTAGTTGACTTTGATACATGATGATTATATATGCAGTCAATTATGATCGTGTTATGTTCATTTTGATGATTATATGCACTCATGTATGTATAGATATAAATTATCTAATTTTCAAGTAATACATGCACTATATAAATTCTTATATAGAATCAAATTTCATATATATAATTTATCACATGGTTAGGTGACAAATTAAAACATTCCTTAAATAGTTTAGATAATGTGAACATAATAAATTAAGGACAGGTAATTTTAACTATTTTCCAATTCTAGCAAATATTTGCATCAACAAACAAAAATATATTTCCTTGTATGTATAAAATGTATAATCTATACAATTGAACAATTATATACAATGTGGTAAATACAAGACATGGAATGTATAATCTATAAAGTTGGAAAATTTTTTTAAAAAGTGACTAATAAGCTCATTGAAGTTCATACATCGAACAAACATATATAATGTATATTGATGTTTAATACAACTATATAACATGATGAAACATATATGTGCATGTAGATACAATTAAAGCTTATCAACTTTTACGTGAAGACCAAAATTTGGTATTTACATAGTCTCTTGATAAAATAATTTTTTCAGTGACAATCAAATGGTAGACCGACTTGATGAGAACCTACAAAAATAATTAATGTAAGTAAACTAACTATAATTTTTATGAGTCATTTAAGTAAAAAATTCATGCTAGAAAAGAATAATATATAGTAAATTCCATTCAAATTCAAATGATGTTTTCCATAGGATGGATTAAGGGGACCAAAGAGGATATATAGCTTAAGGGGGGTCTTAAGAGAATGCCTTTAGTGGAGCTAAGAGGATGGTAAGTTAAGAGGATGCATGTCATGAACCCTAGGGGAACCCTGGGGCTTAAGGGTCCTAAGAGAGGGATGGCTTAAGGGGAATTATGAGAGTGACTTAGGGATGCAAGATTTTTGGATTAAAGGTATAAAGAGATAACAAAAGATCCGAATAACAAAGATAAATCTCGAGAGATGTCAAAATAAGAATCTCGAAATTAAAATCCGAAATTATCAAATAACTTCAGAATCTCGTCGATCCGAGATAAAGAGTAATCTCGGGGGTGTCGGAATAACTTTCGAATCTCCGTCGTCGTCCGAATTAATCCGTCTTTCAGAATCTCAAAATCGATCCGGGAAATCTCGAAGTCGATCCGAGATATCAAATCGATGAAAAGAGATCTCGAAAGATGCGATCCGAAAGGATAATCAAGAATAACTTTCAAAATTCGAAATCGTCGAGAATCTAAAAGATAGATCCGAAGTTAATCAAATAGATAGAAAAAGAATCTCCGCGTCGTCCGGGTGTCAAAATCTTTCAAGAATCTCATAAATCTCGGATCCGTCGATCGAAGAGATCTCAGGCTCTTTCGAATCTCGAAATTAGTCAAGAGATATCAAACTCTTTCAAGGGATGTAAAATAGTGGATTAAGGGGATGCATGTCATAAACCTTATGATATAGCTTAACAAGCCCTAAGAGGATGGGTTAAGGGGAATTATGAGAGTGACTTAAGGGATGCAAGATTGTGGATTAAGGAGAGTTGAGAGAATGACTTTAAACCCTAAACCCTAAACCATATGACCTAAATCCTCGAAGATGAACCGTAAATTCTTAGATTTGTTATTCTAAGCATATCATAAACCCCAAACCCTTAAAACCCATATATATTTGTTATTCTAAGTATCTCATGAACCCTAGAAACTATAAACCCTAAACCATATGACCTAGAGACTAGGAGATGAACCCTAAACCATTAACCCATATAGATTTGTTATTCTAAGCATATCATGAACCCTAAACCCTTAAAACCCATATAGATTTGTTATTCTAAGCATCTCATGAACCCTAGAAACCATAAGTTACCCTAAACCATATGACCTAGAGACTGGGAGATGAGCCCTAAACCATTAACCATATAGATTTGTTATTCTAAGCATCTCATGAACCCTAGAAATCGTAAGTTACTCTAAACCATATGACCTAGAGACTGGGAGATGAACCCTAAACCATTAAACCATATAGATTTATTATTCTAAGCATCTCATGAACCCTAAACCCTTAAAACCCATATAGATTTTTCATTCTAATCATCTCATGAACCCTAGAAACCATAATCCCTAAACCATATGACCTAGAGATTGGGAGATGAACCCTAAACCATTAACCCATATAGATTTGTTATTCTAAGCATATCATGAACCCTAAACCCTTAAAACCCATATAGATTTGTTATTCTAAGCATCTCATGAACTCTAGAAACTACAAGTTACCCTAAACCATATGACCTAGAGATTGGGAGATGAACCCTAAACCATTAAGCCATATAGATTTTTTATTCTAAGCATCTCATGAACCCTAAACCCTTAAAAACCATATAGATTTGTTATTCTAAGCATCTCATGAACCCTAGAAATCGTAAACCCTAAACCATATGACCTAGAGACTGGGAGATGAACCCTAAACTATTAACCCTTATAGATTTGTTATTCTAAGTATCTCATGAACCCTAAACCATTAAAACCCATATAGATTTGTTATTCTAAGCATCTCATGCACCCTAGAAACTGTAAACCCTAAACCATATGACCTAGAGACTAGGAGATGAACCCTAAACCATTAACCCATATAGATTTGTTATTCTAAGCATCTCATGAACCCTAAACCCATAAAACCCATATAGATTTGTTATTCTAAGAATCTCATGAACCCTAGAAATCATAAACCCTAAGGGGATGCAAGTGGATGGATTAAGGGTAGACATACGAGGATATGGATTAAGAGGTCCTAAGAGGATAGCTTAAGGGGATGCATGTGGATGGATTAAGGGTAGATATAGGAGGATATAGATTAAGAGGTCCTAAGAGGATCACTTAAGGGGTGTTGAGAGAGTGACTTAACGGGGTGTAGCTGGATGGATTAAGGGTAGATATATGAGGATATGGATTAAGAGGTCCTAAGAGGATCACTTAAGGGGTGTTGAAAGTGACTTAAGGGGATGTAGGTGGATGGATTAAGGGTAGATATATAAATATATGGATTAAGGGGTCCTAAGAGGATAGCTTAAGGGGTGTTGAGAGAGTGACTTAAGAGGATGCAAGTGGATGGATTAAGGGTAGACATACAAGGATGTGGATTAAGGGGTCCTAAGAAGATAGCTTAAGGGGTGTTGAGAGAGTGACTTAAGGGGATGTAGGTGGATGGATTAAGGGTAGATATACAAGGATATGGATTAAGGGGTCCTAAGAGGATAACTTAAGGGGTGTTGAGAGAGTGACTTAAGGGGATGCAAGTGGATGGATTAAGGGTAGATATATGAGGAAATGGATTAAGGGGTCCTAAGAAGATAGCTTAAGGGGTCTTGAGAGAGTGACTTAAGGGGATACAAGTGGATGAATTAAGGGTAGATATATGAGGATATGGATTAAGGGGTCCTAATAGAATGACTTAAGAGGAATTAATAGAGAGACTTAAGGGGATGCAAGAGGATGGATTAATGGTACATAAGAGGATGGCTTAAGGGGTTTTAAGAGAATGGATTAAGGGGATATGAAATCAATTATAATTTTTTTATAAAATGACAATGAATTAAATTTAGTTTGATATTTATACTATCAATTAAATGTATCTAGAACTATATATATAGTTACCCATTTCTAGATTCAAATTCCATTGTAATATATGTAGCTCCTCTCTTTTTTGCAGAGCATCTAATTTTGGGACACCTGAAATAAAAAAATGATATAAAAATTTAATTAGGAAATGACTATTAAAGAGAAATATATATATATATATATATATCAATTAAATATATATACAACTATATACTTACCAATATTTATTTACTCCATTGTTCCATTTGCATCCTCTCTTTTTTGTAATGCATCTATGATTGTGTCATGATCATCCATTGAAAGTATCCATAAAACTTTATTAGCAGGCCTCCCTTGATATCTAACTAGTTTTATATTGGTTGCCAAAATCAAATGTGAATAATGTATAATCTTCTTGTGTCTTTCATAATCTTCAAATGTAAGCAACCCATTCTTTCTCATCAAATATATTTGAAGCCAGGTGCCAACAACAACCACTGAACCAGTTGGATACTCAAAGTTGTCATCATCCACTCTAGGATGTACAAACTTATGTTTTCTCTCAACACATCTAGCCAACCAGTACTCGGTCTCCTCTTCATTCCCCTCAGGTGCAACAACAAAATACACATGTCCTACAAAAATAAATAAAAAATTCAATAAAGAGTGACTTATATTTAATTCACATATATTAAACATGCATATGTATATAAAATTCAACTCAATAAATAATGTACCTTCTTGTACAAGATCTGAAACACGATCATAATTATTTGATGTGAACACTTGATTATCTTCAATTGTCGTTTCGTGTTGAACATGTGTTGATGTAGGCGTTAAGGCTCTTTGTTGCCATTGTTCGACCCATTTCGTAGTTTCACGTGCCTCTCAATCACTTGCAATACAAAATTGAAAAAAGCATGCCAACTCCCTTGTCCATATTGTCCATATGTTTGCATTCAAACTCTTAAACAAATGCCATTTTGTAGATCCATTAATTGTTTCACAATCTTGTCGAAAAAAATATCATTTTCTTCAACTAACTAAAAGAAGCGTTGAATTATTGAGCTCTCACTTGTTCTTGTAGATAATTTGGTATTGCACCAATCTACAATTGCATGTGCATCTCTAAATTTCACAGCATCCTCAAATTTTAGTTTCTCTCCAGCAAGAGCTCTTTTCACGCATGCACCTGCTCCATCATGTTCTCCCTTACCATGACTAGCTTCAAAAAAACTCCATATGTGCTAGATATTATTTTCTTTATAAAGTCTACATAACCAATAAAACATTCTAGCATTTTTGAATTGACCCATGCAATTATCCGACCATATGAGATGTTCTAGCATTTGAATTCCTCTCTTTTAAATTTTTATAAAATATATCAAAACAATATTGAACAAACTCAGATGAATGTAATCGATTATCACTTACATAAAAATGGTACTCTCTCAAAAAAATTCTATTATCTTCTATACTATCATCTGCATGTCTATAAACAATGTGAAAAAATATAGCTACTTGAACTTAATTATAATACTATGATTGAATTTCTTCTTGTGGAGAAAGAGTATAATTTTTAGCAAAATCAACAACTGACAATATAGTTGTAATTGGGAGTGTGTTTGTACATAAACGAAATTGATTATCAAGCCAATGAGCATATTGAGAGTGTTGAACATATATAGGTACAATATTATCTTTAAATTCATTAATAAATGCATGCACACTAAATTTTTCCACAATTAGCTAACAACGTTTTCCAATTTTTCCATCTTTCAAAGAATACTCAACATTTTAAATTTTTTTTATATCCACTAAAATTTGTTGTCCAAGTTCATCTAAACTACTTTCATGCATACATTCTCCTAATAATGAAAAGTTACCACATCTATCGCATTCTCTAGAAATACATGCTTTTAAATAAAAGAAGTTTCCATTAGAGGGTTCACAAAATAAACCTGCAATAAAATATTTGATTCTTTAAGGTGGCATATGAATACTACAAATGTCCTACATAATTTGGTTAGCATGCAAAGTGCATCATATTTATCGAAAACTATCATAATAATAACAAAATTGTACATGGGTCTTACAACAACAAGAGATTCATTGCTTATTAATTCTAACATACCAAGGTTTACACTTTTCAAATGATCTTTGACTTATATTTATATTCAATGGTAAGATTGAAGCATCTATTTTTTTTTTATATTTATAATTCAGTTTGAGTCACATCTAAGAGATGCTTTGGATGAGGTTCACGAATTTTGGAACCCACCCTTAATTTTAAGACATCTCTGATGTTAGGTAATACTCTTGTATTATCATGCCAATTTTTTTTGATTAAATATTTAATTTCATTAGTTAATTTCATGTCGGGTCTTGGGAGTCTACCACTAAAACTCCAACATTGATTAATTGGATCCTTTTCAATACTTTCTCTTCTTTTAGTAGCTCTTATCAAAGTTCTAGGATTTACTTTTATACATTTACTAATCTTACTTAACATTATTTTATTTGAAGCTGCTTTATCAACTAGAGCAATTGTTATTGCATGACAAGCGACATTCTTATCTTTTAATCGACTTTTCTTACCTATAAAATCAATAGCATTAGCAACACTAGATATGACTTGTTCTATTGAATCATCTTTTTTTTTTGGTTTTACAAAAAACACCTAATTTTTTCATCACTATTCTCATTTTCGACATTATCATCAATTGCACCATGAGTTGACATTGGAATCCTAATTTCTTTCTATTAATTTTTTTTTTATATATTCTATTTCCATAAGTTCTAGTTTGTCTCTGAGAAACTTTACCACAAAATTTATCTAGCACATTTTTTTCAATTGTAAGAAAAACATTTTTAGGTTCATCCATACAAGGGGTTTCATTTTCATTTCATACAAGGGGTTTCATTTTCATTTTCAAATGTAAAAGGGATTTCATTCACATTTCATCAGTATGAGGTATTTCATTCTCATTTGCATTCTCATAAGATATAATTTCATCATTTTTTTTGTTTTTGCATTGTTTCAACCCTAGAATTATTGATATCATTAATGGTGTATCCAACTTCATCTAAATAAGCAATATCAATATTATCAAAACTTGGGTTTGAACACATACATGGATGGAATTTATGAATAGGTGCATTTTCCATATCATTGGGGGGTGGATTTGAAGACATACCCGAAGTTGTTTGCATAGGTACTATTTCCACATCATTCAAAATTGAAGTTGAAGGCATAGTTGGGTTTTTTTCCATAATTGCATTTTCTTCCATATTCACCATCTCCACATTTGCATCATCTACATTCATTTCATCATTCATGGCTTCCTCTTCAACATTCTTGGAACTAGATACTTGCAAATTTTTCATTTGACAAATCCTTTCTCTTCTATCCCTTTGTCTTTTTGCCTTCATATCTCTATTTGCTTGAATTTCTTTGGGTGTCATTAAATTTCTACATCTTTTTCTTTGTCTTTACTTATCACCCATGGTTACCAAACCCTCATTGATGAAAAAAAAATGGTTCAAATACAACCTATTTTCAAATTGCTATCTCCTTCAAATATTCAAATAAAATTATGTAGTATGAAGATCTTTTTTTCTTTAAACTCTAAAGTACAAAAACATCATGAATGCATCCAAAAATTCTCTTTTTCCAAATCTTCTTGTAAAAAGTTCTTGTACTTGATTCCACTTCAGAAAATTCAACCTGCACTTTGTCTCTTCCAACAATTTGAATAGAATATGGCTTGCACAAGACAAATGTGCAATAAAAAACATAGCAAATGGCACTTTCAGTGCATACTATAGAAAAGAAGTGTTGTAGAAAAAACGTGTTTTTATCAGTATTTACCAAATTAGGAAAAAATGACTATATTAGAAATGCGTACGCATTATGAAACGCATATGCGTACGTGTTACCTTTACCCAACGGGTAATTAGATAATGCGTATGCGTTATGAAATGTGTACGCGTTTCATTTAAATAATGCATATGTGTTTTAGTAACACGTATGCGTTATTTAAAAATTGAATTCCCAACCTACATGCAGCTTTGGTTTTAGACTTGGGAAAGGCTTGACAATTCGAGACTTAGCCTTTGACCTACAACTAGAAAACTAAGACAGATTGAAGAAGAATGTCCAACTTTGGCAATATGGTTGATGGACTTTTTTTCTGAATCAATCTATAAAATTAAAACCCATTAGAGAACATGATGTCTAATTTCTAAATATATAATTTTTATTAAGATTGTATTATATTTGCTATTTTTTAATTAATTTCTAAGCAAACTAGTCCTTAAACTTGAAATATTAGACTTTTTTAATTTTTTAATAACGTTTTTTTGGTTAAGTTTCTTGTAAAAAAAATTATATGGCATCAAACTTCATACAATTCTCTACAAAATAAAATAAAAAAAGATTCATTTTTTTTTTAGTTTAGGTCCAATTATGCTGTCCATACACATTGATTTTTAAAAACAACAATTAAGGCCAATAAAAATTTAATAAAAAAAAGAAATATTCAACAAAAAACTACAAAAAAAAATTCACATCAATCTTCATGTTGTTAGCTCTCTTTTCCAAAAAGGAATTAGCAGAATACTTTTATTTGGGTCAAAAAGTGGTGTCCGTACATGTGCTTGGTATGGTAAAAAAAAAGAGACTTTTAAAAAGTGGTTTTTATAGATCTCTATCAAAATTTAATTTCTATAATTTGTATATTTGAATAATTTACATATGTGGAAACTAGATTCAAAATCTTAAATTTTATTATTGAATTTTTTTAAGATTTATTGTGTAAATGCCTCGAATTTTCAGTCCAAGTGCGACAAATTCTAAAATACAGCAAAAACACTTCCACTTTTTGAGTTTTTTGTGTACCCAACTTCTTGCATCAACCCTTCTAGAGTAAGTTTTCTGTTGAGGTTATAAATTTGAATACAAATTTTAATTCTATGACTATTCTTTAGATTTCCATTAAGTAGAATGCATGCAATTACTTGACGGGGGATATATAGATCTTAAACATTTCTTGATAGTTTGAACTTGCTCTTTTAGCCTCTAGATATGATGAACTCATAACATGCAATAGTTTTTGATAACTCTATAATTTGTGCCTTATTCTTCAAAATTTTCATTGTAATTTTCATGTTTGTCAACTTTTGTGCATAATCTTGTAACTTTTCTTTCAATTTTGCATTTTCATTTTCCAATGCCTATTTCAAATCCATTAGCTCCCCAACATTTTGGTACAAGGTGGCAACTTCCATAATACCCTCTTACTCTTCTCTACCTTCTCAAATATTTTCCTATAGCCCTCTAATGTAATACAAGTAGCTTATCTAGTTCAATATGCAAGTTTTGAGCTTTTTCTCTTTTTGCATAGACTTCCTCAATATAGACCCTTGATCTAGCTCTTAATTAGTATAATGTAATTATTGGTTTAGGGATTTGAGCATGCTTGTTTTCTTGGGGTTTCTTTATGTTTGTGAACTCCAATTCTCTCTTTTTGAGCTTTTGACTAGCATTGATGAACTTTGTTGTGACTATTTTTTCCATTTCTTCCTTGGGTTCAACTTTGTCCTTGGCATGAGCCATAGGGCATAGTATAGGTTAGGTTATTCTATTGGTTTATTATATTTTATTTCATCTTATGTAAAAGGTAAAATTCAAAAGTCAAAAGTATGACCTAATTGCTAGGACATTAGCCTGAGTTTGTTAATTGTTAATTTGTTTTGGTTCATTAGCTTCCATTCTTTCAATTTGCACTTCACTTTAAGATTTAGGAGATATAACCATATCTTATAATTTGGCATATTTTATGCAAATATATTTTTGTATGTTTTCTCCAAAAATTAATTAAATTTTAAGTTAATTTTATAATTAATTTTACAGATATTATTGTCTCCTTTTTATTGAATTTGATCTCTAACTCCTGCTTTGCTTGATTCTATATCAATTGATATCTAAACACAATTTTAGATTATTTTCCAAACTGTCTGTAGAGATGTTATAAAAAAAACCCAATATTTTATTATATTAAGAGCTCTTAAAGAAATAAGATTTCCCTTCATAGAGGCTTGAAGTTTTTATTGGTTTACAAATTCTGATTCTGAGTCCCGCCCACAACGTTTGAAATTGGTTTTTGTTTTGTAAAACTCAATAGGAATTTATTAAAGGGAATACACTTTTTTCCATATTCTGGTTGCAAAACTAAGCTTAGAGAACTCTACATAAAGATTTAACTTTTGTGATATTTATTATAAAAAAATTATTATCATGATCTATCGTTGTGCATGCCTTGTGGGACTGGTGTTTAACTGGCATTTACACTTGGGATTGCATGCTTGCATGCTATTCCACAGAATCAGATTCTTGACGAGAGATTTACGATAAGGAGTTTAGACTGCGTACATTATTCCGTCTGGTTTCCCGTGTAAAGGTGCACAGCATTCCAGCGTTCTTCCACAAGTCATTGGAACGAATTAGGTGCTTGGAATTCTATTAAGTGTGGCGTGCTTTTAGTTGCATTACCAGGCAATTAAGGAATCCAAATTCCAAATGTCTAGGGAGCGGATTCCTTCCATGAGCTGGTATAGTTTGGTGTGCATGCTCACTAGCCTGCACAAAGTTATTTATAATGCACTTTTAAAGGTTGTAAACTCTTTAAAGATTGGAATTCTTTAAAATATTCTTGAAAACTCTTTAAAGATGGGAATTCTTTAAAATATTCTTCATATTTAACAAATGTAAGGTATTAATTGCAAACTACAAATTTGCACTGTAAGGTGTAGATTCGGCATCTCTATGCCAACCATAGTCATTGCAACCTCATTTTTCACTTCAACAAGCCATCTCACTATATAATAACATCTCTATGTCAAACATAATCATTGTAAGATCATGTTTCACTTGAAAAAGCCATGTCACTATAATAATATTCCCATTTCTTGAGAGTAATGACACATTGCAATTTTAGTGTTCAACTTCAATGGTTTTGTTGTTTATCATCTAAAGTTGAAATCAAATGTATTTTTTTGTTTGGCCTATTTTTCTACACTGACATGCTGGTACTCTCTACTTCTATTAATTTTGCTTCCAAGTTAATATATTTTTTATTTGCTCTTAGACTCTCTATCTAGTTCCTGCTTTTAGACTTTTTCATGTAGTTTTACCATTTATTTTGTAACACTTTTTCATGCAATTATTTAAAGGGATTGATATTTTATGCTAACATTTAGACTAGCAATAGCATTATTTTTTTAAAAATATTTTTTATTTTATTTTTTACTCATTTTTATTATTGTGAGGTGGAAATTATCTCTCACTAGCTCTAACTTATAACATGGTCACCAAGCTACCCAAAAGGATTATTGAACTCATTAGTTTGGTCTCTAGGTTGACTCAAAAGGTTAATTGCATCACAACTTTGAGGTTTCTTGCTCCAAAGGACCCTCATTCAATAGTGAGATGTGAGGCCAAGATCTGTGATAGATCTCAAGACCTTGAGGTCCTATATAGTTGGACTCATGACAACACTTGGTTCAAATGCAACCAAGTCCCTAATGTTGAAGCCTTTGCAAAATTGAAAGTCTATATTGTTGCTAAGGTATTAGCCACTAAATGTCAAGATGCTCAAAATAATATCAAGACATGGGATCAACTCATCATAGTTTTATTATAGACATTCAATCCTTCCAACTGTGAGTATGATCTACATATCAAATGAATTCATTTGTGACAAGGAAGTTACATGTCTATGTGGGACTATGTCTACTAGTTCAATTGGATCCTAGTATAATTTCCAAGTTCAAGAGTCAATTACAACAACAACTTTTTAAGGAGTCGAGCTATACCCCCTTGTTACAATTGCTGCTATGATCAATTAAGTATCATCGAGAGAAGATAAATTTATTACCCAATCCATAATGTTTGAGCCTCCATTTTCTCCTAATAGTTCTAGATAATCTATTTCTTAGTCAACACCATTTTTGAAAGAAAAAAAAACATTTCTTTCCTTTCTCTACTTATAATCCTTTCTTTCCTTTCGATCACAAAAAATGGAAAATAATGTAGTTATTGTAAGCAAGGGGGTCAAGATAAATCTAAATGTTTTAGGTTAAATAAGAAGATATTGGCTATAAGTCACTTGATAAGGAAATTTTGACTATTTCCATTGAAACTTATGGTGCTGAAACAACTTGTGAACCAAGTTGAAATGTTGACTAAATCATCTCATCTTTATGAAATGTCATTTTGAGGGGTCCTAATAGTTTTTATGTCACTCATATCTATCTAATAAATGATTTTAGCAGATTGAATGATTGACAATGAATCATAGAAGAACATGATTGCAATGTCCATTGTGATTATGATTGATTGTTGTGTGGGATCATATTAGACCTCATAATTTTTACAATGGTTCTAGGTCAAGATTATTATATATTTTCTCTATCTTGGCTTTCTGGACCCACCATTCTATTCATGTTAAATTCCTCTACAATTTTGATGGATAATTTATGAACCCATTAACAAAGGGAGATTAATGATAAATAGCATAAGGATTACTTAAGAATTATTACATACTTGTTACATTATTATCCCAAATTGGAACAAAGAATCTATTATCATTATAAAAGGAGAAAATTAAGGGATAATTGTCAATGAAGTAAGCATTGAAAAACCTCAAAAGATAGGAAGCAATAGGGTTAGAGGAGGCATCAAATGATTAAACACTAGCCATATTTTTAAATCCATGGGTAACATATAATTATATGAACAATGAGAGAGTTTGTGCACTCGAGGTCACTATGGTTGGGTCAAGAAGAAAAAAAATAAAGCCTTGCGTATCAAGGTATATGAACAAAATAGTGGAAAGACTAGTTGCAATCTCAAAAGTAGATGAAGGGTTGGTAGAAGATATATATGTTTGTTGTCCATAAGCAATCTAGTCCAAGTGAGGTAATCTATCTTAAAGAAATTGGTAGTAAAGTGTTTGGTACAATGAGACTAGTCTTGAGCATGTCAGGAGTAAGAATTGGGGCAAGGATCACAAATACCATAGCAATAGAAATGGTTTGAAAAGGTTCAATATATGGAGTCCCAACAAGGGGAATAGACTCATAAGACAATATAGAAGAGGGAGTGGAAGTGGGAAGAAGTATATAAATACTTACCTAAGAAATCATGAATGATGTGTGTTATTTAACACTGCCTAATGCTTGAGGGGAAATTGATGAAAGTTGAACATGTCTAAATTGAAACTTATAGTTAATTTTTATCTCCTTATCTAAGGTCCCATGGGACTATGTTGAGTTTATATTGAAGCTTGAGCATGCGAAAATTCCTATCATCCCATGTGCTTAGTTGTCTATAGAGATGGTTATGTTGATGCATGAAAGATACACAAACTATCTTTTGAATCTATCCATTTCCTTTTGGGTAGTTTACTAAGTTACCTAATGCATTTGAAATATCTCCATTATGATAATTTGATATAAGGGTATGTACAAGAACATCATGGAAAAAATAGGCCCTTAAGTGGCAAAAAATTCAGAAAAACTAGAGTTAGGAAACTTGATGTAAAAATTTGAATAAGTTATCTATATTATTTCAAAAATATGTAAGAATAGAATCTGTAGAAAATTGAATGTAGTTTCTAAACTACTAGGTTTATTATATATATATATATATATATATATATATATATATATATTTGGTAAAAATTTGAAATTTCAATGTAGTAGTACTTAAATTTCAAGGGAAAAATAAGTAGGTGTTTGTCTGACCACCCCAACCACAATAAAATGATAAAACAAAACTTATAAGATTTTAGATATAAGTTGAGGACTCATGTTTCGATGTGACGCATATTTTTTTGAAACTTTTTTCCAAGTAAAAAATTAATTATGAATGTTTTATTACAAATTTTAAAAAATATAAAAACTCGTGTGTCTGACCATCTTAACTTGGTCAAAAATTCATGAAATTTTATTTTTTATTTTTTAATCCTATAGTATGCCAAGCATAGAATGTGACACATGTTTCAGATTCAAAAAATGTGATAATTTTTGAAAGCTATAAATGTTTTTTAATCAACCTATCAATCAAGACTTTAGTCGTGATTCAAATAGAAAATGAATAATAATTATTTATTAAATTCAATGTAAAACATAATTTATATTGGTGGGAATCTAAGAATCTCCTTTTAGAACCCTTTTTGTTTCATCAATTTTGGGTAAAAAAAAGTCATTAGCCACATACCCATCATATCACCACTTTTTGGCCCATCATGATCCTACACATACCCATAATACAGGTTTAGGGGTAGCGTTGAAAACATGAGAATGATGATATATGGTGTTGTTATTGATGGTAACCTATTATAGAAGTTATGGTGCATCTATATATACATAGTCTGGAGAAGTTTGGAGAAGAACAAGTGTTTGGGTGAAAATTGCCTAAGTCCTAGACTAGAATTTACTAGGGAACAACACAACTTTTTGGTCCACATTGCTCCCCTTTGAAAAATATTGTCATGCAGTTCTGAGGAAATAATGGTATGTATTGAAGGTATCTATATCCAAATTTTTAGGGTTGCATGTCTTCTACAATTGAAGATATTGATGATATAGTATCATGCTTAGTAGAAGCCAATTTACAAGTGCAAATTGCATATTGTAATGCTTTGCATTCCACCATGGATGATTATTATGTTGTGTAGTTTTGAGGAAGTGTTTAATGCCAAAAGTGTATGCACTCCAAGTGGCAAGTAATTTGATGGTTCACGTGTCAAGTTGTAAATGAAAAGTTTGTTCATTCAATTTTTGCTTCACTAGTGGTGTTGTGTGGTGCCAACCTAATGGTTTTGAGTTCGTGCAAAGATAAATTATGGAAGGAGAAGAATCATGGGAATAATTATAGGTCATTCCAACTTATTTTAGTGAGTAACACATTTTTGTTTCTTTCGTAAAGTATGTGGGTCAGAGTTTTGATATGACAGAATATGGTGTTACATGTTTCATCTAATTAGGCCAACCTAATTGATGATATATTTTTTTGTAGAAGATGTATGTACATATATAAGGTTGATTTAGTGTGTGAAGGTATGGTGTAGAGATTGTGTGTGAGATATGATATAGAGTGAACTACTAAAGGTGATAGTGGTAAAATATCAAGTGTGTAATGTCAATTTTATGAGCTTAATTGGAATTGCACCTTTAGAATGTTGTAGATTCATTTTTAGCAATTCATAATATGGTACTAATTCATTCTCATATTCTCTTTTCTATTTTGGACAATGATTCCTTTGGGTAGTGAGCCCTTGGTAGTGAGCATTTATTTCTGGATAGTGATTTTTCCAATCCGTAATCTATTTTAACTAGTTATGATATATTGTGAGCTAATCCTCACCATGGTTTTTCCCTTCCAAGGGTTTTCCATGTAAATTTTGTGTCCTTGTTGTTGTTGCTGTGGTGCATGCTTTAATTGTTCTTTTCCATTTCTACAAGTTTTGTGAGATGCTTTGCATACATGTTTAAGTTGATGAAGTTAATGAATTTCAGTGAGTACTAATTCACCAACCACTTAGTATTATAGATGCTCAACAATTAGTATTTGAGATTGGTTCCTTCAATTGGCTCAATTTTTGAGGTAGATTTTTGAGGTTGAAAACATGGCAACTAGGAGGCATCCTATCCCTCCAGAAGAAATTATGATACTATGAAGTTGACATGGAAGGAGAACTCAAATATACACTTGATGATCTTGATAAAGCAGAATGTGAGAATAGAGATCTGAAAGAAAATATTAAGGAGGCAAATGAGTGCAACAAGAAGTTGAGGGATCAAATTAAGAAAGTTAAAGAAAGACATAAGGAAACAAATGAGAAGCTCCAACAATCAGATGAGAGAATCACTAGTTTGAAAGTGTAGGTTGAAGAAGGAAAAAGAGTTGAAGACTGCTTGAATGCCAAATTGAAAGACAAGTTTGCAAAATATTCTAGACTTGAAGAAGAGATTGTGACTTTGAGGACATATCTAGAGAAAGAAAAGAGTCAAGATGAAAAATTAAAGAAGAGCTCCACCTTGCTTGATGAGATGCTTTCTAATCAGAAAAATTATAAGGACAAAGAAGGATTATGGTTTGAAAAAGAAGAAAGTTCAAAAGAAAATCAGACTCCAAACAATGCTGAAAAGAAGAATAATGAGCAAAGGAGGACTAAAAATAAGAAGAGAAAAAGAAAACATGTCCAAAACTAGAAGAAATATGTCAAGAGACCTCCAATTAGACAACTAGTTGCACAAAGGTACCCACCTTTTAATGGTTACTACTCATCTTACAATAAATTTAGACATAGAGCTATAGAGTGTAGAAGTATAATGAATCAAAACATCCAATCATTTTCTGGTCAATTCCATACATGCAATCGATTTGGTCATAAGACTAATGAATGCAAAGTTTAGATGATGAATGGTTGCAATAATGGTATGATGTTTTAATCATTCAATGGTTACTATTATACTTGCAATGGGATTGGGCATAAGGCTTCTAAATGTAGATCTAAAATGGAAAGAATTAATTTTTCTTCGCAACGAGGTGTCATATGCTATAAGTGTAATAAACCAGGAAACCTAGCTAAGTTTTATAGATGAAAGAATGTGAAGCGCTCTGCTTCACAAAATAAGATTGATATGATAAAGAAGGTTGATCTAGTTGAGGTAAAGGAAGAGATGAACAAAATATGGAAGAAAAAGAAAGAGAATAAGGAAAAGAAAGAATCTATGCCAAATCCTTGTGTAGATGTTTCCTTTGAAAACTAGATAGAGAGCATTGGCTTTGGGGTAGTTTTAGTAGAAAACTTTCCAGCCCCCTACCAAAGGTGGGATGTTGATGTCTTCAGCATATTGGTACATGTATCGATTAATGTGATTGATCTGTTGGTGAAATCTCCAATGAGAAATATCTTATTGTAGAGATTTGTGGAGTGATTGGGAACTTGTCTATGATATCACAAAGATGGTTTGAAATATTTTTTACCTAACTTTCTCTACTACAATTAGTGTGCATATTAGGTCACTAGAAAAAGATATATATTTTATTATGTATATTGAAAAGTAATTTTTTTTTGAGCATTTGAAGTGGAGAGAAGAGCGAAGGAAATTCTGGTGTCAAGCAAAACCCTACCAGTGAAGACTTAGGGGTGATGGACCACAATAGTGGTTTAAATTTTTTGGCCAAACTGGACATTGAAATAAATTTTTTTAACTAAATCTTCACTTTTGGGCACCTATAGCAGCTAAACCATGAGGAATTTGAAGATGATGCAAACTAGAGTTTCATGACATTCTGTCCATAGATTCTAATTTTTTTTTTTTTAAAATTTTTGGAATCAAATTACACTTCTTTTTCCATCTTGTTCGAAAACTATTTTTTTCAAAAACAACATTTTTAAAAAGTGAGGCTCATCGTTTAATGCATAACATTTTTCCATAAAGGATAAAATTATAATTCTTTTGAATTTAGATTTGTAACTTCAATATCTAGTGCTTCCACTTGGTTAGATAGTTTTTTATTGAATATTTTTTCTTTAATCAAGTTTCAAAGTCAAACTAATTACAATTAAGACATAGCGACTATATAACGTGTAAGGTATTTTTTGTATGTATCGTTTTTTTTTGTGTTGGATCAAGGACTTCAATATCTGGTGCACCCATATTTTTCAAATTTTCTTTTTGATAATCTACTATTTTTCCACATGTGCAAAACAAAGAGTTTGATTTTCAGTGAAAAACCTATGTTTAATAAAACTAAAAAAATAAATACATAATAAAACAAAAACATATTAAAATTATAGTCGTTGGATAGCTCGTTCCAAGGACTACTTGATTCCAGTTGGGTTTTTGAAGTCTCCTCCATTTTCATCCTCAACCTGACCTTCAAAGTGTAAAAAATTGGACTTTCAAAGTGCTTGAGGGGGAGAATGAGGGCAAAGGGGGGTTCACTTGAATTAAGGTTCACTCAAACCTAGGTTTGAGTGAACCCCCTTTCCTTTTGCATTTTTTTGATTTTTTTGGGTGGGAAATGTGGGCCCAATATTTAATGGCTTTGCTTGAACCTACAAGTTCGTTCAAACCCCTAAAACTATTTTTTTTTGCATGCGGTCATTTGTTTTCTTGTTTTCCTTCTTCCATCAAATTGTAAACCACTATTGTGGATTCACCCTCAGAGGGAATTTACTTTTTCTTGCAAAACCCTATTTTCAAAGAAGTGAAAAATGTTTACTCCATAAGTTCTAAATGTGCTTGAGAGGCCAAGACCTAAGTTCAAGAAGCAACCATACAAATCAATGGAAACTCAACCTAAAGGTTCCTTTTTTAGGGTTCTTAGTGGTGAGCCGCACATAGAGGATGTACAGATCTAAATTCATTCAAAGTTGGATGAATATGATCACTCAAAGATGGTGGAGTGGAAGGAAAAAGTGTTAATTGGCGACGATTTCAAACTAAAACCAGAGTAATCCAATTTAATGGAGAATAAGTTGGATGAGTGGAACAAATTTTCTAATTTCTTCTATGATAATGACTAGGTAAAGGTATGTTTTTAGTAGAATTTAGGATAAATTCATATAGTTGGATATGCCACACATGATAAATAAAGAGAAAATTAGGGTTGTTACCGGCTTGTTCTCCAAATGTATTATTTTGGCATTGAAGGCTGTAAGGAATGAAGTTTCAATGAAGCTTATCAAAGTAAATTTTAACAAGAGTTCCCTACCTATGAATGGCATTGAAGATCTAGTTGTCAAATATGCTTCTATGATGATTGGTTACAAGACACTTTTCACAAATAGAGATAATTTTATCTCTACCACAACAATACAAATGACCCATAGATGGTGAAATAAAGCATAGATTTTGATCTTTGTGAGATCTCGAGATTACAATTATTAGAGAATTTGTAGAAGGTAGAGGAGTCAAAATACCCTGTTAGGTATGGTACTCTTATCATTTTCTTGAAGTTTTACTTTCTCAATGAGTTACTTGGAGCAAAGAATGTTGTATGGCTAAATAATTTTCCCATAACTACTCAAATTAGAGATCACTTGAGGAAATTCCCTGTTAAAGAGTCTAGTGATTCAATGTTGTGGGGATTCATTAAATTTTTTCAATCTCAGATGCAAGAGAGAAAGGATTCCTAGTAAAATTGTCGATGTTGTACAAGAATGAATTGACATTTATGGTTAGAAAAGATTATTGCTATATGGAAGTAGTTGAACCCATATCTATTTGGGTTACAGAGCTTCCTTATGAGGTAGATGATTCTGAATTCATTGGTCTTGCAAAGATTGTGTTGAGAAAACCTAAGGATACAATAGTTGAAAGGTATGGTACTTATAGAAATATAGTAAAGAGAACTTGGAAAAGAAGGACATTGAAGAAAAAGTTGAAAAGATAAAAGATGATTTGGAGAGAGAGTTTGGTACCCCTGAGGACCTTGCAAAGATATATACAGGTACATCTAATCCTTTGCAAACTACTCCACACAAGTCAAGAAGGTTAGGTAGGACCTAACTTTCCAAACCACCCACTGTTACAAAGTCTTATGGAACAAAATCCATAGGTGGTTCTAAAAAGAAAGACAAATCAAACACCTCTATGCAACAAAACTCTCCTAAGAGAAGAAGGAAGCAAAAAGCCACAAGAGAAAATAATATTCATTGTGAAGAAGAAGAAGAAGAAGAGGAAGAGGAAGAACATCATTTTGTCTAGGAAAGAGAGTCAAAGGTCTCTCAGGAAGAGATAGGTACAAAAAGGGGTTCAAAGAGAAAGAGAATGCCCCTCTGGTTCATGAACATAGTCCTATGAAGTTTGAAGCATTATTCAATGCTATTGTAGAGCATGGTGCACTAAAGGAAATAACACTACTATATGAAGAATTGACTCATGTTGATAAAGCTACAATTGAAAAATTAATAGATATGTATTTGATAACCTTTGATATGAATCTAGATGATCTTCATGACTAACTCCTAGTGAGTATTGTAGATTCAATTAGTGCTAATAGATAAGAAGATATGGTGGAAGAAGAAAAGATAAGAAAATATGCCCTAGAGAAAACTCTAGAGTAACCCTTACTGATGAAGAAAGAATAATATTTTCTAAATTGCAAGAAAAATAATTTAGGAGCAAAAACAAGGTAGATGCCCAAATGGAGGACTTTGAAGAAATCAAGAGGA
>VDFB02080863.1:0-11401 GCA_007258455.2 Sequoia sempervirens | reverse complement strand
TCTCCCCATGGCCGCTTGTCAGATCCGTCGAAATATGTCTAGTCTGCACGAAATGACCTGTGCAACCCTAAACTGTCTAGCATGTGCGCCTCTACTATGTGGGGCTCCCTCCTGACTATAAAGCATCTAGTGTTAAAGTAGCCTCGATGCCTTGCCTCATCATCCCTCCATCCTCTGAACTGCTAAAACATGTACGGCCGCCACACTATATGTGCTTCCCATAGGTCATCCATTGTCCTCCATCTGTCTATATCCCCTAGGCCCTCATAGTGCAAAACTCAACCCTCCTCTTGCCCATACCACAAAGCTATGGTGGTTGCCACGTCCTCCCATCTTGCTTTCACCACTCCTGGCCTGGTGACACTGATGTACTCCCAGGCCCATACCTACAATAGTATCACATGTGTCATGTTAAGCCTCTCTCGGTAGCAGGTGATAGACATATCTCTATAAAGTTGTGTTAGTATGCATATACGCCATGCAAACTGCCCCTCTCTCCCCTCGACAATTTTTTGAATCACCTCCATTAACCTCAAGCTACAGAAACACTTAATCCGGTTTGCTAGCAGTAGTCCACTAAGCAACCCACTCAGATATAGTGGAAATGGTGATACCCCCAAGGCCAAGCATAGTCTACATCTAACCTCTGCCTCTGTATTAGTAGGTCGTCTCATCCGAATAGCACCCACACAATGTGATCTAGCTCTGCCTCCACTGACATCATCGTGCTCACCAATAGGCCTGCTATGGATAGTCTCAAAATCCACCATACCCATGAATAGTGTCTGATGCGCTATAATCATCGGGTATCCTAATAGATGACGCAATCCTGCCTATGACAAAGCATGGCGATCCGCTCCAGTCATGGTCACAATCATTGCCGCCTGCACCTCTAAATGCCTCTCACGTGTCCTTAGTGAGTCAAAACTCTACATCCATACAACCCCACATTTCAGTCCTCTTATCCTTTTCATTTGTTTCTCTATTCTCTCTCACGACCCCGAGATCTCATTTTACTAACTTTTTCCTCTCCCCCTCTTCTGACCCAGATTTTGCCCATTTTTTTTGGTCTCTTTTCGATCTCTTTTTCCTCCTTCCCCTCCCCTTGGGTAACCATCCCCTGGCTCTTGGAAAACCTACCTTGTCCCAGGGTGGACCCGCCCTGTCCAACGGGTGAACCTGCCTCAGCTCGGTAGGCGGACCCACCCCAAGCTCGGGGCAAGCCCGCTCGAGCTCAGCGGGCGAGCCTGCTCAAGCCCAGGGTAGACCCTTCCTGAGCTCGAGGTGAGCCCGCCCGAGCCCAAGACAGGCACGCCCCAACGTGGGGAGAACATGCCCTACCAGGGGCGGACCTGCCCTAAGAATGGGAGAACCCACCCGGGCGGGGTTGCCCCTGCCTCGGGCGGGGTTGCCCCCCGATGGGCGGGGTCGCCATTCTCTGGGCGAGGTCGCCCATTTCATGGGCGGGGTCACCCCATTGCAACCCACCTAATCTTTTTGTGGGGCTGCCCAACCTGGGGCATGCCTCCTTCCCCTTTTGTCCCTTTGCCCTTTTTAGGCATTTTTTTTACTTTTTTTAGGGTGCATTTACCCTCTGGTTGAGCGCATTCACTCCCCCTTTCTCGTGCCTCTAACAAGCAATTTTTTCCACCCCCTTGGTGAAATGACAATTTCGCCCCTAACCCATTTTTCTAAACTAACCCGAAAACAAAACCCATCTTTTCAAAAGAGCATAAACACTAAAACATACATTCAAAATTACAAAGCAGGTTTTGAATCTAACCTTGCGTGGAACCACGCGCTCATGGTAAGACTATTGTACCTCATCCCCCCAGTGGATGATGTTTGAGTCGTAGCCCTCTGGAATCCTGTCTCCTTGTCTCCTTCCTCTCGTCTTCTCCCTCTCTCTCTCAACTGCCAGGTGTGCAAATGAGGAGTACTAATTTCCCAAATTACCTTATATAAATTTTTCCTCCATTTTTAACCTTTTTTAAGTGAAGGGTAGTTTTACCTTTTATTTAAACCTCTTTTAATTCAACTAATCAGCTAACTTCTCGTGGCCGCCATTTACAAATCGTGTGTTCATTTGACTCCTTTGAAAAACCAATTTTTCCTGGTTTATCAAGCTCTATCCAACCATGTTTTTTTCATTTCCTCATATTGAGAAGTTCTCTAGGACCCCTTTTTCTTCCCCAACTACCCTTTTGAGAGGGAATACCCTACCATTCTCACCCATTCCTCTCTCATAATCATTCCCTTGCGAGATTGGGGCATCTCCCTTCATCTCCCTCCGTTTGGGTAGACCACGCAACTCCTCCCACGCTGGGACATCATTTTCTAGTCGCTTCCTCCATAGATTCATCTGCATTTTCTTTTCTTTGAAACACTATTATTCTAACAATATTTCGAAGAGGGGAAAAATTTAGACATCCAAATTTGACCACTCCCACATGGTCAAACTCATTTACATTATTTGTCTATTTCGTCAATATTAATTAAACAATTTATTTAATTAATATTTCACCTTTGGCCTAAGGTTCCTGAAGTATTTAATTTAACAATTAAATACTTTACCTTACACCGTTTCCTCTCTAAATTAAATAAATATATCAATTTATTTAATTTAGTCATTTGACCTTTTTGAATAAAATCAATTTTAAATTCTTCATTTTTCTCTCTCCTTGTCGCATCCTCCATAACCCACCTCTAATTTGGATTAACTTAATTAATTTATGATTAGGATGTGCACACCCTTAATCAGGGTTAATGTCACATCCTCCATATTCTCCCACTTGCCTCTATTCTCTCATTAATTTCTCTAATCACTTGTTTGCACAACTTTAATCTAATTACCTTGCCTCATTTAGTATACCTTTTTGGTCAACCTTCACACTTTCCATACTTGGCATAGAACATCTTCCCCATGTGAATTTAAAATTCACTTTTATCTCTCCAAAGCTTCTCATCTTCTCCATGTGATCATTGAAAGGTCACATCACTCACATGTGTCAACAAGAACCTACTATTATAAGGACCTTGTTTTATCCACAAGGTATCTTTTAGCTTCCTCTATAAGAACCTTGTCTTATCTACAAGGTGTTTCTCATATGAATTTCAAATTCATATTAATTCTCCCAACCATCTTATCCATTCCAAACATGTGTTTTTTTAATTCACATTTATTTTTCCAACCACTTCCCTCTTCCCCATGGGGATTTTTGAGAAATACTAAAATTCTCCATATGTTACTTCTCTCTCGTATGGGAACAAGAAATTATTTTTTGAAGAAATCCTCTCTCATCCCAAGGTACTTACAAGTACCTCCAACTCATTGGCACGTTTTCCACTTCACCATATTCCTTTGCCATCTCATTTCCACATGGCAAGATGTGAGGACTTGTGAGTCCTCAACTAACCATAGCCCTCCATCTTAACCATGATGGCTCAATCTTGGCCATTGAATTCTCTATAGAATTCTCTCTTAAAATGAATGATTTCCATTCATTCTCATTCATTAGGCATTCACATTTTGCAATCAAACTCTTGAACACTTGCATTCTTGAGACCTTCATTGTTGCTCACATTCAAGTTTCATCCTTTGCACTTGCACCCATCCATTCAACTACCCACTTTTCCCATTGCATTCCTCATCTTCCATAGAGCATTTTGAATCCATTTCCATCCACCTTGCCATCAAAGGAGCACATGGAACTTCAAAGATCCAAGGGCCAACCAAGGAACAAGCTTAAACAAAGTATAATAAATTTATTTTTCATCTTTATTTTGTTTAAGCTTAACGTAGCCTGATCATTGAGGTGTTAAGTGTTTTCCTTCATTTACATTATGTTTTGCATGATTTAGAATAGATATAACCACTTGATCACAACTATAGTTTTTTCTTCTTTTCCCATTCAAAAACCAAATCATTAACCCAAGTATTGGATTCCACATTTAGAAGATTCTTTTAGAAGGTACTTGTGTTTCCCCTTTTTAACTTCTTGTTTATAACAACCAATTTAATATTAAATCTATTTATGTCAACAAAAAAACCATTTATTAAGGTTATGTTGTACATCAAAGGCTCCACTAAGAGTTTCTAGCTTTTAAATAAACTTATTAACAACTTCCACCACATCCTCCAAGGATTGAAGACCATTAAGGGCTATGGAAAAAAACATGGGAGGTTTTGAGCAAAGATCCTAAATACCAAGGAAGGCACCACCAACTATAGGTTTAGGTAAAGCCTTCACCTTTCCTTTTCTACTAGCAACCAACCTATGATCTCCACATTTCTTAGGAGGCACTAGAACCTTCCACACCCCAACTTTCCACTTTTTCTTTTTCATGGCATAGCCTTGGGTATTTTTTCTTGCTTGTAGGAGTGTAAGCTTTTTTGGTGTTTTCCATTCCAAACCCAAAATCTCAACAAGAACCTACTATTATAAGGACCTTGTTTTATCCACAAGGTATCTTTTAGCTTCCTCTATAAGAACCTTGTCTTATCCACAAGGTGTTTCTCATATGAATTTCAAATTCATATTTATTCTCCCAACCATCTTATCCATTCCAATCATGTGATTTTTTAATTCACATTTATTTTTCCAACCACTTCCCTCTTCCCCATGGGGATTTTTGAGAAATACTAAAATTCTCCATATGTTACTTCTCTCTCGTATGGGAACATGAAATTCTTTTTTGAAGAAATCCTCTCTCATCCCAAGGTACTTACAAGTACCTCCAACTCATTGGCACGTTTTCCACTTCACCATATTCCTTTGCCATCTCATTTCCCCATGGCAAGATGTGAGGACTTGTGAGTCCTCAACTCACCATAGCCCTCCATCTTAACCATGATGGCTCAATCTTGGCCGTTGAATTCTCTATAGAATTCTCTCTTAAAATGAATGATTTCCATTCATTCTCATTCATTAGGCATTCACATTTTGCAATCAAACTCTCCAACACTTGCATTTTTGAGACCATTGTTGCTCACATTCAAGCTTTGTCCTTTGCACTTGCACCCATCCATTCAACTACCCACTTTTCTCATTGCATTCTTCATCTTCCATAGAGAATTTTGAATCCATTTGCATCCACCTTCCCATCAAAGGAGCACACGGAACTTCAAAGATCCAAGGGCCAACCAAGGAACAAGCTTAAACAAAATATAATCAATTTATTTTTCATCTTTATTTTGTTTAAGTTTAACGTAGCCTAATCATTGTGTTAAGTGTTTTCCTTCATTTACATTATGTTTTGCATGATTTAGAATAGCTCTAAACACTTGATCATGACTATATTTTTTTCTACTTTGCCCATTCAAAAACCAAATCATTAACCCAAGTATTGGATTCCACATTTAGAAGATTCTTTTAGAAGGTACTTGTGTTTCCCCTTTTAACTTCTTGTTTATACCAACCAATTTAATATTAAATCTATTTATGTCAACGAAAAAACCATTTATTAAGGTTATGTTGTACATCAAAGGCTCCACTGAGAGTTTCTAGCTTTTAAATAAACTTATTAACAACTTCCACCACATCCTCCAAGGATTGAAGACCATTAAGGGCTATGGCAAAAAACATGGAAGGTGTTTAGCAAAGATCCTAAATACCAAGGAAGGCACCACCAACTATAGGTTTAGGTAAAGCCTTCACCTTTCCTTTTCTACTAGCATCCAACCTATGATCTCCACATTTCTTACGAGGCACTAGAACACTTCCACACCCCCACTTTCCACTTTTCTTTTTCATGGCATAGCCTTGGGGATTTTTCTTGTAGGAGTGTAAACTTTTTTTAATTGTTTTCCTTTCCAAACCCAAAATCTCTACAAAAACCCTCATCAAGGCTTCTCTCTTAACACTAAAATTTTTTGTTCACCGATAAGAAAATATTGTTGTTCAAATTAGACACACCCTCACTCTCCTCCCAAGAGTCTTCTAGGGATAAAGGTTTATCACCAAGGTCCCTAAGCTAGAGCCAATGCAATCACTCACCCTTTTCCTTCCAATATTGCCACCAATTGATTATTTCATTTGTTGTATGTACATGTACTACAACATTATCCCAAAATGACCACAAAATTAAATGAAAATAACAAGTACGTAAATTTCATTATTGCAAATATCAAGACATTCTCCCAAAATAGACAAAACTAAATAGAAATGGCATGGACATGCAATTTTTTATTACCCTAATATTACATTATTGAACTTAATATATACCCTACTCTATCTTCTCATATTTCTATACCTCATAATAAATATGATCTTATCAATTACTCTCATATACTTGTTACTGTTATCTTTCAATTTGATAAGATTATTCTTTTAAAAATATTATTTTAAACTTAATAATCTCCCTCTTATATTTGGATAATCTATGGTTCATTATAAATATCAATTTATTATTAACTATACCGCTAAAATTATTATCCTTAATCTAAATGTTACAATTAATTATAACACTGTTGTGTCCTAAAAAAATTGTTACGCTAGTATTAAAACATTGAACTTAATATGCACTCCACTCTCTTCTCGTATCTCTATACCTCATAATAAATATCATTTTATTATTGATTATAATCAATGAAAGCTCTTTGATTTTGTCCCCTCATCTTGGTATCAATTTTTTGTTGAGTTAATTTAGAAACATTGTCGAGTTGTGTGTCTCCAAGGTTGATATTTCTTTGTTATTCAAATTGATATATCAAGTATATACTCAATTTATCAATGCACATTTGTTGTATTTGTGTGGCATGATTAATTGGTTCTTTCAAGTAAACATTAAATCCTTTTAGTCATTCATAGTAACTTGGAGGTGTCATTTGGATCACTAAGTAGAACCTAGTAATTACATTCTTGCATGTTTATACAAGTTATAAACTAATATTAGTATGCCAAATAGTTAGAATTATTGCCAAGTATAAGCCACTCATCTTAGACTTTCATTTGACTCCATATACCCAACAAGGCACTGGTATCATACATTTTATAGTTTAGTTTTATCAAATTTATTGTCAGCATTTCACATCTATTAATTGAACATATTCATAAGCTTCACATTGATATTTTTTGCACAACTCTTACAAAATAAAGTCTGCATTTTTCCATTTCCAATTTCCATTGTGGAAGGATTGTTTTAGTTGGAATAATATAGTTTAAGTCTACCTTATTCATATAGGTACAACCGCCTAGGTCTAGCAGCACCTGAAGAGAAGAAAGTCTAAACCACTTGGCCTTGTCTATTACCCTGAAACATACCAAGAGATTGGCAACCTCTTGAGGCATTTTGCCTCCGTTTTTGAGAGCTAACACACCTTAAGTTTGGAAACATTGTAATCCATCAAGTTGTCAGTTATCCTTGTCTATAATCCATAGTCTCAATAGAAACACCCGATCCAAATGACCCTTATGCTTATGGCATGCCACAAAATATTTTGTCTACTTCGCCACTTCCACTACAACATCTTGGTCATCCACCTGTCAACACTGGGGGCACTCCCCTCCTCCCTCTGATGCCACCTCCAGAAGTTGTACCTATTGGTAACCTCCCACCACCACCTCAAAGTAATATCCCTACCTATCAGCAACCTCTCGTTAACCCCCATCAATCCACTATGATGTAGGCACCACTACAACATGCTACTATCCCTTCACAAGCATCGCCAAAAAATGTTGTTGTTGTTGTTTCATCTCAACCACCTCATCAACAACCTCTGCAACAAAACTCACCATCCCATAACAAAATTTTACCATCCCACAACAAAATATTTCAATTCCTCAACATCCCCTACATCAAGCCACATATATTGCATCATATCCACCACCATCTCATCCATTTTATCAGCAGTAACAACCCCAACACACACACGCTTCAACACAAATGCAAAGAAATACCCTTACGCAATATATTTATCACCCATCTAGCACGTACACTGCTTATGCTGCTACATCTATTCCAAATCCAAACATCCTTGTGGCTGCTTAGAATCCACCATAGACATAACCACCTCCTTACATAAATCCCTTGCAATCACACGTCAACCCGTACCAACACCATTCTAATCCACAATAGCCTCCATATGTCACGCAGCAACCCAATGTCACATATAATTACCAAACCAGTCCCTATCATGCTCAGCAACAACCTTCATACCAACAAGGTGCCTCATCCACATCCTATGTGCAACAACAGCCACATTATCAACAATGTGCTCAATCTACCTCTTATTATCAGCAATAATTGCCTTATCAACAAGGGGCTTCCACATCATCATATTACGAAACCGCTACGCAATATCAGCAGGCTACTCCATCAACCTCATACTACCAATAGCAGCCACCATACCAACAAACAACTTCTACTTCTTACCAACAAGCATCCTCAGCCTCTTACCATCAAAATTTTCCTTATATCAATCTGAAATCCACCTACACCAATCAGTACCAATCAACACCTCCATACACACCTCATCCCACTTATGATCTAGCTACTTTAGCACCATCCTCCTCGTATCAACAATATCCTTCGTCTATCAGCTCAATCCATCCAATCTTACTCCGGTAGCACCTATCAATCAAGATTTAGAAGAATTCAAAGCTGCACTAAAGGATTTACAAGCACGGACTGACAAACATTCATTCAAATTTGAGGATATTTGTCCCTATCTGATCGATCCTTCGATTTCCTTCCTTTTGTTCCCAAAGCATTTTGAAATACCTACATTTGATAAATATAGGGGAGCCAAAGACCCCAAATCTCACCTTCAAGAGTTCTATTCCCATTTCCAGGAAGTCATGCACAATGACAACTACCTTATGAGATTGTTCCATAGGATTTTACAGGGAAATGCTCTTGATTGGTTTATGGGTCTTAATAAAGGATCTATTAAATCCTTTGGGAAACCTTTAGAGGAGTTTGTCTCCTACTTCTCCGTCAATTTGGAGAAGGATGTCGATACACTAGACCTCCTGAAGGAAAAGCAATAGAAAGTAAAAAGCTTTGCCAGCTATCTCATAAGATGGCAAGCACTAGCCAGTGGTCTGAAATCCCCGTTATGAGAAAAAGACATGGTCACCTTGTTCATTGAGAACTCCCATCATGACATGGCCCACAACTTCAGACTTCATTGTGTCATGACCTTTGTTGAAATCATGGAGAAAGGTCCTATTCTAGATAGAGTTCTTATCGCTAAAGGGCTAGTCACAATCTTTAATTCTGATAGAGAGAAATCGTCTAGGGACAAGCCCCATTATTGGAACAAAAATAAGAATTTTTTCAATGATGGCGTAACTGACTCCAAGCATGTCCAAGTGGATAATGCTTCACAAAAGCCACAATATCATCCTCCCCAGTAGCCCATGCCTAATTCCATATCAGTGCCTCAAGGGGCACCCCATCCACCTCAACAATCGAATAATCAAGGGGGCAACAAACATTAGTTCACTTAGTTAGGAGAACCCCTCAGTGTCATGTTTAATAGGCTCCTACAAGAAAATTATCTGATCACATATCCTAGACTAAACCCCTTGACAAATCCAAACCTAAGCCCAACTAGTACAAATAAAATGAATATTGTGAGTTTCACAAAATTTAAGCACACACATTAAATAAGTGTCAATGTCTAAAAACATACATCTAGGATCTTATAAATTGGGGTGACATACATTTTGAGGCCAACACAACACCATCATCCCATGCTACATTAAAGATACACCAGAATGCTTTCCCAAAACATAACCAAGGTCCTAGTACATCAAATTTAAATCCAGGGCCTAGCAATAGTAATGATCAGAATAACAACACCAATAATATCAATTACAAAAATGTGTTGTTTAATTATCAGGGCATTGTCATGCATATTGAGCAAGTGGAACCACATGTATCTATGATACGTGTGAAAGGCAAAGAGCCACAATGTGTTATTACCACCCATCGCACCTGCATCAAAATCCCAAGAGCTTCTGCATCCACCCAGCCACCATGTGTGCCTTCTCAATAAAATATTCTTGACCATCTAGGAAATACTTCAGCAAATATATCCATTCTATACTTGCTTAAATCCTCCCCCACGCACCAAGAAATCCTAAATAAGGCTTTACGAGACACTCAAGTCCCTAATGACATAGACCCTGCGCAGTTTCAAGCATTAGTAGGGCATCTCTCAACAACCTACCAGCTAGGTTTCAATCAGAATGACATGCCCTGCATCGACACTAATCATAACTATCCCTTTCATCTAGAGGTCCTTGAAAACTGTCACAAAGTAAAAAGGTTCTTGGTAGATAATGGTTCTTCCCTAAACCTTTGTACATTAAAATTCATAAAATAGGTGGGATACACCCATGCTGATTTAAACAATCAAGTCATCACAATCAAGGCATATGATAATGTGGAATGTGATTTTGAAGGTACAATATGTCTTACGATTTATCACTAATACATTTGACTGCAAAATACGACGTAACTGTCTGACGAAATATGTAAAATTCGATGTTCGTCAGGTGCTTGTAAAATTTGATGTGTAATTTCTAATTTTTTGAAAGTTTATCCTCGACGTTTCATCAAAATGTCAGTTATCATTTTCGTTGAATTTTTGATAGACATGAAAAAAATTTAAAAAAAAATTGTGGATGACATAAAGAAAAGTGAGTTCACGCCTGATTTATTGTGATAGTGTTTTGCTCTACTTGAGACAGCTTGTGGAGAACTAAGGATGATTTTCTTGGGAAAAATAAAAAAAATCAAGAAGATATATCCAGGTTGAGGGTAGTCATTGTCTTTTTAAAGAATTCAGTTGTGAAGTTAGATTTGTAGTTCCGTGTTTGAAAATCATATTTTGTGCCAAAATCTCATTAGATTTCATTTCTTAGAGGTTATGGCCTTTGAGAATTTCATGTCCGCATTTTGTTGTGTGGAATCACCATAAGATCACAACCAAGGAATAGATTCTTGTGACTGTAATTATGTGATCCATAACTCTATTGGTCATGTGGCACAATTGTGCTATAACAAATACAAGATGCATTCATGTGTGTGACCCAAGTTTAATGTGGCTATGTTGTGATAGAAATGGAGGCACTTATATAATGTAGTTAATTCAGGTTGTATAATGTAGGTGTCAATCATCATTGGGTGCATTCAGGTTGTCTCAAGTTTAACAGGTTAGGATGTAATTATAACATGATCGAAGAGTGATTACCTCTTACTGCAATAAAGAGCCTATAACTCTGGTTGATATGCAGAGTGGTTGTGTTATATCAATTATGTAGTGCATTCAAGCACAACCCATGTTTAATGGGCTATTCTAGAGAGTGATCAAGATTTTCTAAACATTATGAATGTTACTTGACATATATTTGCATAATCTCAAATTCCTTCAGAGGCTTTTGAAGTATCA
>VDFB02080862.1:0-29198 GCA_007258455.2 Sequoia sempervirens | reverse complement strand
CCATTATCTTTCAATATTTCTAGCTTTCCTACTTTCTCACTCTCATCTCCTTTATATTTCAAAAATATTGTATTTTCTTTATATTTTTCTCCCTTTACCCTCCCTTTTAATTGCCCTCTCTCTTTATCCCCTCCCCCTTCCTTTTAATGTCTCCTTTGTCCTTTTCTGTCTCCTTCCCCATCATATACCCTTCCAATATCATACATTTTTGCTTTCATTTGGTTAGGTTTTCTCACTTTATAGGATTTTATTATCCCTTATTATCATAAAAATTCTAACTCCTGACTTAGGGCCTCCATTTTAAAGAATTTTTTTATTTTTATCCCAGTTTTACCATGATTCCATGTTTTCTACAATTAAGTTTAGTCATTTGATTCAATCTTGGACAAGTTCTGATGTTATGATGAGTATTACCTAGTTTCACTAAAAATCCTATTTGAGTTTAGCTCACTTATATATTCGTGGGTGTATATTATCTATCCTCAAATTATTAACCATAAGTTATTGATTCTTTTATTTTTTAAATACCTAAACCAATATTTTTGGAAACCATAGAAAGACCCATGCTCTATGACATTACACGCTACAACTCCAAACCCTTCCCACCTATGATTTTCCTACACATCTATGACTAAATCTTCAAATTCTCTTATGCCCAGAGCTACAATAGTTGGGTCCCAGACTGCTTTGAACCCACATGGATTAGCAATGAAGAAAAAGGCTAGGGAAAAAGGTATTCTAGAAGATTCCAAGGTTGATGCTCCTTTGGAAACTACCTGAGCTTGCCCCAATTCGGTCTACCATCCAATCAACACTACCTCCTTACAACCATGTGTTGTTGAGCCCAGTCTTGTGAATCTCAAACTACCAAAAGAACAACACACTCATAACACATGAATTGAAGCACTCAATAGCCAGTCACCCCAGTCTTGAGACACTGTTGGAGGTAAATCTATTACTTTTTGAATTCTCTAATGGCATACTTCATGTTATAGAATATTACAAAGCAAGCTCAATTATTCTATTTTTATTAAAATGCATTCCAATAGAACAAGAATTCTTCAAATGGACCCGCACAAATTGGGAACAAAAGGGGTGGGTTATAGAATCCTCCAAGGGCCTAGGCAGAGGTTCTGTAGCCTATACTTTCATGGACCTAGACTATGCTAGAGAATTCATCCATTATTGCTCCTAGATAATTTGTGGCTAGACCTGTTATCTCTAACCATGGGATATTGCATTTCACCTAGAAGGGAATTCTAAGTCTAAATATCTGATGTGGGTAGAAATTCCCCTTCTTAACTTAGCATTTCATCCATTTTTGCATAACATAGCTTCTTAGCTAGGAAGGGTCCTCTTGTGTAAACCTAACTCTGAAAAATGGGCCAGCCTAAAAGTGCACCCAAAAGTTTATGTTGAAATGGACTTAACCCAACCCCTCCCTGATTTTGTCAAGTTGATAGGCTTGAGGTTTGAGTTCTCTCAGTGGATCACCTACCTTAACAAGCCTAATGCCTAATTTTATTGTCAAAAAGAGGGGCATCTTATTAGAGATTTCCCTCACTATAAACCTCATCCCCCATAAGCCCTAGTTTATGATCCTCTACTTCCTTCATCTTTTTCCCCTCGAATTGCTCCACCTTCTTCCCATCCTCAACCACCCTCCTCCAATTTTGACCACTTTGACTCCTTGCTTAACCTTGAAGTCCCTCCACACTCTCCACCATCTCATGGCCTTTCTTCCTTCAAGGACATCCTTAAAGCTGAGAAAAGACTTCCTTAAAAAAGAAAAGAGCTAGCCACACCCTCCCCTTCTAATGCCCATCATTCTTTTGATCCTTCTCAACCCTCTGTGACCTTACAAAACCCCCTATCTAGCCTTGTGAGTGCTTCTTCCCAACTTGAAAATCCTATGAGAATACCCCCCCCAAGCCCCTTGAGATCACAATCTAGATCATCCTCTAGAGAGCAACCCCTACAAAAAAATCCCTAGATATGCATACCTTATTGCTCTCCAATCAGTTTAACACTCTACTCTCAAATGAGGAAATTCCTGACTCTCAATGAACTTCCATATTTAGTCATGGAATGTGATGGGATTAACAATACCATCCTATAAATATCAGGTTAAATAGTTAGTCTTAAATAGTCGAACTAATGTCTAAATGTTACAAGAATTGAAATTTTTCCAATCTCACCTTGAAGCTATGTTGGCCACTATCTAGAATGAAGCCTGATTCTTCCATATAAACCATCCTGAGGGTTCTAAAGGTGCTATGTTGGGTCTTGTTTTGTTGTTGGCCAATTCAATAGTAGTCTTTCGAACTAGTCCTAATAACTGTTGTGTGTGGGTGACCACCCTTGTTCAAGGTAACCTAGTTGTCTTTTGTTCCATTTATGGCCCCAAATCCTCACCCAAGACAGCGACCTTGTGGGATTCACTTCGCATAAATTTACCTATTGTTGAATGGGTCCTTGAAGGATACTTCAATATGGTAGAGAATATTGTTGAGCATAGTTGGGACAATCCTCGTAGATTGCCTTATCTCAAGTTTGAAGCTTGGACCCTTGCTCGTAACTCTCTTGGTGTCCATGATCCAATTTTGGGTAAAAGGGACTCTCATAGACCTCATTGGTTCACATGGAATAACTAGCAGGAAGGATTTATTAAAAAAAGGTTTCATTTGGCAATAGAAAAAGTATGCCTTTTCCTTGCTTAATTTGGGAATAATTAATGATAAATTAGACTTAATATCGCCTTGATCTAGTGTTGTGATGAGTTTTACACATCGACATTAGGTTTTGGGCCCTTTTAAAGCTAAATAAACCTAACTTTTCCTTAATTTAGTGTTGTAAAGTGTATTTATTTACACCTTCACATTAAATTTAGGAGGCTTGTAAATTAAGTGGACCTAATCTAGTGTTGCAATGTGTTCTACACATTCACATGGAATTTAGGGCCCTTTTGAGCTAAATAGACCTAATTTTTCCTTAATTTGATGTTGTAAAGTATATTTATTTACACTTTCACATTGAATTTTTGGCCCCCTTGCCTTTATGACCTTTATATCATCATTAATAGACCCCTAAGACCCTATATTATGCATCCCAAGGCATATTTTAATAGAAATCTTGGCATAGACCTCAAATAAACTTAATTCCTCATCTCCCTAACACTTTCTCTCTCCAAAAAGGTCTTGTGGGACCCATACACCATAAATGGTGTATGATTCCCATTTGGCTCATTTTGTGAGTTTTGAGCAGAAAATTGAGGTTTTCAATTCAAATTTTGTGAATTTCGGCCTCTGGGATCTAATAAACGGTCATTTGGATGAATTTCCTATATAATCAAGGTCCCAAATCATTATTTCATTAAATTATATATAGTATCAAGTCAAGCACTCAAGAGTTAAGCATTACAAGACTTTACAAGATCATTAAGAGGGCATTCAAGATCATTTCTAAGGCATTCAAGGGAAGAATTCTTCATCAATTGTTGCAGCAATTCAAGATCCATCGTCATGTCAAGATTATCAAGCATCAAGCATGTTGTTGAGCTAGTGTTGTGATGTAGCATTGAAGATCCAATTGCATGCATTGTTTCATATCCATATTCAAGATCTAAGATCTGCATTCTTCATGACCATTTCATGTTAGATTGTAGATTTACAAGACATCATTCAAGGTATCATTGTTCATGTTTCATGTTCCATGCTTCATTTTTCATGTCCTTATTTCATTATCTCATCATTTGGTTTAATTACCTCAAAGGGGTTTGACCAAGGAAAACCCCCATTTACTAAAAAATGTGTTATTATAGATCTAGGTGTCTTGGATACTGAAGATCCCTTGAAGATTAGGTTACAAGTTTGGAGAATTTTTTTGGAGTTCTCCCCTCATTTGCAAGGTTGCTATCTTCACAAAAAGTCATCTACAAGTTTGAAATCGAGGTTTCAAGTCCGGAAACAAGGTATGGCAAAGAGAAGAGATTGGAGAGAGAAATCATAACTCAACCTTCATAAAAAGCACACTAGGACTGATACACCACCTTGGGAATATGAGTCCCAATATTTCCATTTTTTAGGGTTTCTTGAGATTCAGATCAGGCACTGTCAGATTCTTGTTTTGGCACAAAAAACCCAATTTGGGACTACATCACCCAGACTAGCATATGAGTCCCACTCAGCATTAAAAATGGTGTATTCATCATTTCAAGACTTCATTCAAGCCTCTACAAGTTTCCAAGTGCACACTTCTAATTTTACAATTTTTTGTTCTGATCTACATGCATTTCTAGGTCATTTAATTAGGTCTTGCATTTCATTAGTCTTTCCAAGCCCTAGATTCATGGTGAACCCCTCATTAGTTTACAATCATACCCTAGGACGGCCCTATTTCAAGATCTCTTTCTCCTTTGCATTGAGATCTCTAGGGTTTTCCTTCAATGAGATAATTGGAAAGTGGGTTTGTTCTATGTCCTAAACCATATGAAAGCAATCACCCACTTTATGTTGTTTCATTTAGGTGAACGTGCATTTAGAACATTTCACTTCCTGGTTTGGAGTGCACCGTCATCCTAGATCTTGCTTGCATTAACATTGCATTAGGGTTTGCATTAGTCAATTGGCATTCTAGGGTTTCTAAATCTTGCATTAGTGAAAGTACATATAGGTTACATTTTTGCATCTCAAATAATTGAATATCACCTGAAATATGCATTTCCACTTAACCTATACATCACTCATACTAGAAAGCATAACAATCACTTAAAATTTTCTAAAAATTATGCAAAAAAACCCTCAGTATGACTCATATGCCCCTCTGGGCGATTTTATCCCCATACACATTTGAAACTGCCTTTTATAGCATTTAAAACCTTTTTTCTGCACTTTTGTTTGCTATCATTAGTTATTTGTTTCAGTTGGATGAGTTTATGTTACATGCATTTCACTAAATCTAGCTTAAAGTAGTTCATTTCATGCATTACTTAATTCCAAATTTTTATTTACAACATTTCATTTTCAGATTATTGCATAGTGTAATCAGTACATTACCTTGATTGAAATCTAGAAATTGCATTTCATTCTAGGTCTTTATAATGCATTTTGAATTTGCATATATTATTGTTCACAAATGTTAGTTTCGGTCTTTTCCAAGTTTGCAAAGAAAATTTAGTCAATAAGCATGTTAGTCATTCATTCAATACATTCCCTAATTATGAGAGTCTCTTAGTGCAAGAGAGTGAAAATGTTGATGCTTGCCTTAAAACTAAATTCCCCCTCTTATCTCTCCTATTTGTGGGAATGATGTGATAGAAGAAGATGAAAATATAGACAATCATGATGATCATAGTTTCTCTTCTCCTAATACCTCTCCTACATGTGATGAAGGTATTCCAGTGTTAGAAGAGGCCCTCATTGAGAATCATGACATTATTGAAAAATCCTCTTCTATAAAATCTCCTACATTGGAAGATGTTATAGCACAAGAGAATGAGATCATAGACACATTTCTAAACATCACCTTACCTAATTTCCATTATCCCTTTTCTTGTGAGAATGATTTAGTGGAAGAGGGTGAGATTATAAATGATGAGGATATGTTGGTGTTAGATGATAAAATATTTAAGGTCTATAACAACCCTCTTTATGATCCTTCCCCTACTTATCCTATTTTGGAAGACATTAGGGAACAAAGGAATAAAATCATAAATGATCATGAAAATCATACTTGTGTTTTTTTCTAGTATCTCTCCTAGTTGTCAAGAAGATACTTTGATCGATGAAAGTTGTGAGAATCTTTGTTGTCCCTCTTCACCTATGGAAACCCTTATTGAGCAAGACAATTCAACCATTGATCATTCCCCTACTTGCAATGAAGTCAACATACAAGTTAAAAACCTTAGAACCAACTCATAATTTACTAAATTTGCTAAAAAACCCTAATTTGGGTCTCATTCACCCCTTTGGGTGATTTAGTCCCTGTACAAGTTGTTTTTCCTAATTTCTAGGAATTTTATGTTTTTCAAAATTTGAACCTTTCAAAACCCCTAACTGGGACTTATTTTCCCCTTTAGGTGATTTAGTCCTATATCAAGTCTTAATCTACATTTTATAGCATTTAAAACTTCATTTGAGCACTTCATTTTGTTGTTATCACATCTCTATTTCAGTTTGTTGAGTTTCTATTTCATTCATTTCATTAGATCTAGCTTAATTTGGTTTCATTCTGAAGTGAAATTGTAAACATAAGAATTGGAATTAAAGCATATAATTTATCTTGTGTTCATTGCATTTATCTTGCATTCATTGATTGTCCTTTGCATGAGCTTTACAACTTGGTGTCCTATTGCTAATATTATAGTGAGATGTAGTTTGAGAATCATGACATCCCACGATAACACACTCATCGTAGATCTTGGGTTATCTAGCTCTTTCACTCATAGTTTTGACACTAGTTCAGTTGGTATGGACCATACCCTTGACAACTCTTTACCTTCAAGTAGCATGACAAGTGTTGAAACAATGGTTGCTACTGTCCCTCAAGAAAACATAATCCAAATCCATGAAGAATTAGCAAACCTAAAACATCAAGTGAGTACTAAAAACATTTCCAACATTGTTATTCCCACCATAGATAACATACATCACATGATCGAAAGTGAACAAGGAATATAACTTGCATGTAACTTAGCTCAATTTTTTGGCAAACATCTTACCTCAATGACTAGTTGTGCTCAACCTTCGAATAATTTCCAAATTCAAGGAGGAACCCAAATTCCTCCTAAAACCATTGCTTCTATTCCTACCTATACCAACCCTCAAGTTACCACAAGGATGCAACCTACTAGTAATGTCTTTCCTACCTAAGGTATTGATATGTAGGAAAATAGGATCCTTCCCAAATATAATAAAATGAGAAGGATCACTTATTTTTCCAAGCCCAAATAACTTCAAATTATGCAAAAGAAGATGCCAATAACAACCAGAAATCAAGTACCCTAACTATTATAGCAACTATGAGGAATGTTTTTAGAGCATAAAAAGCTATGTACCTAGCCAGAAAGTTGTTGTTTTTGAGATGTGGAGGACTCATTAGCCTTTAGGGGTGAATGGGTCCTTTTAGGATTTCAAAAAAATGATTTCAAGATCTTGTACTTTGATGTATGCACTCTTGAAATCTCTATTATCAAGTTTTGGAAGGCAATATTCAGTTATGTAGAGCTCTTTCTATGATCTTGCACCTTCAATGGCAACTTTTACAACTTTGATAATCTTGCTCATCAACCTATAAATCTGCAATCACACACTCAATGGAAATAAACTTGTTGATTTTTTAGTGATAGGGGGTTTTCCTCAGTCAAACCCCTTGTAGGTAATTAAACCAAATGATGAAATAAGATAATAAAGCATGAAAGTGCAATAATGTAAATGATGTCACCTTGGATTTTGTCTTGTGATGTAAATCTGAAAACAATCATGGAGTGGCCATGAAGAATGTAGATCTTGGATATAAGATGAAGCTTGTAAGTATATCCTCAATGCAACATTCACTTCTTAGCTCAACACACATGCATGCATTAAACCCTTGACATGATGATAAGACCTTGAATTGCTACAATAATGACTTGAAATTTTCCTTGTAATGCCTTGTAAATTCCTTTGAAATGCTCTATAATGCTTGATCACTTGAATGCCTGAATGATTCATAAACTTACTAGCTTGTGTTATATTTTCTTAGGAGAAACAATGTGAATTAATCCCTTATTTATACTAATTTAGGAGATTAACCTTGAAATTCAAATAATTAAGGATGACACTAGATCTAGAAAGAAAGACAATTAAATTCCCACCATAATGCAATTTAAAAATTAGGGTCTCATTAAGGGAGGACCCATTTGCCACCAAAGGTGAATGGGTCCTGGCTAAGTTTCCAAGACCAAGATTCGAGGAGTTGAAAGAGGGTCAAAAACCCATTCTAAAACAACTGAGAAAAGGGGGCCCTATTTCTTAAAAGGCATGGAACAACTGAGAGGGGGGGTGAATCAATTGTCACCGAATTCAAACACAAAACTTCACACACTTATCAACTTCACAACCACACAATTCTATTATTAAGTATGAACATGAAATGCAGATAACAGAAAGAAAAATCAACACAACAAACACCAAATTTTACGTGGAAAACCCAATTAGGGAAAAACCACAGTGAGGGTTAACTCACAATATAAAATGATTCCAGAAACTGAATATATAAGGCTCACTACTCATAATAGGACCCACTTTCTGGATACAAAAGCTCACTACTTACACAAGGAGGCTCACTACCTACAAAAGGATTACAAAACAAAATTAGCTTCAAAGCCAAAATGAACTAATAAGAGTGCACCTAACAAGTGTTGATATAGTTTTAGTGATGCTCAATAGATTGACTTAACACACTTCATCATTTTTGCACTTCTTCACATTCACAACCTCACAATCTGTCTCTGTCTCAATCTTCAAAACTTTCTGACATATATATTTGATCCATCCACAAGCATCAATTAGGTCAACCTAATTATATGCAATCTTTATTTACCAAAAATACTAACTTTCAACTTCAAGCTTTCACAAAATCTTTCCAAACAATAAATCAAAACGTGTATCACACTACATCATGTCGGCATAGACCTAAGATAGGTCACACATATATCTGCATAACAAAATTAATTCATCATAACACTGATTATCCATGAGGTCGGCTAGAGATGGGCTTAATATCAAAATGTAACCAATAGAATAACGCTGATACACCATACGAGCACATGTGCATGAGATATTATGAACATACATGCTTCCAACATTCATAAACTATTTCCCATAACCACAAGTAGCAACAATCAACCGTGGAGGATTGTGAAACAAAATATCAGAGAATGTAGACTATATATCGTTTAAGTACCAGACCAAAATATTGGATCAAACAATGACTTAGTCTTGCAGTCACAACTCGTATAACATGGTGACATCAATGACAACAAAAATTGTATAGTTAGCCATTCTTCTCCATTCTTCCAACAATCTCCCCCTTTGTCATTGATGGCAACATGTGCCACAATATTCTTTCCCCCTATCATCAATATTCTTTCCCCTTTTTACTCCTCTCTTCCCCTTTGACATCAATGGAAAAGGGTGACCAAAAATAGGATGTAAATGTATGTACATGGTAACATTGTATGTACAAAGGAATTCTAAATCCCCATTTCAAACATTCAAGTGAAAATAACACTTTTTTACATGAAAATTTTTCTTGTACCTTTGTCTTATGATCGAAAGAATCCTTTCCCAAGCAAGCATAGTCGAATTAATCCTTGCACTCATACCATCCAACAAAGATAACTATGTAAAAGAGGATTTATGGTCTGAGGATAGACATTTTTGTTCACAATCTTCTGCATTAGAGAGTATTTTGGATAGATGATCCAACCAGACCTCAACAATTTCTTTAACCAACTAGAAGGTTTTAACCAAGTCTTCTCTTTTCCTTTGAGTAATCAGCAAATCCACAAGTAAAATTCTCCAACTCTTATTCTCTATTTTCCATTCTTGTCTTTGAAGAAATTGAAACTCTTTCCAATACAATTTATCTAAGATTCAATGGCTTCAATTCTGTTTCTAAAATTGTCAACAGTTGCAGACCACTGGAGACAATACCTGTAGATGCCAAATATTTCTTTGATGCATTCTCTTGCCTCATTAATGTGTTTAGATAACACTTTTTTGGCTTTGGAACATCTTCTCTCAATAATAGCTTCAAACTTGTGACCTTCAGGTCCTTCCAACAATGTTCTTTCTTCAATAACATCTACTGGATCATTTGGTAATGAGTCAGAAACATCTAAAACTGAAATACCCCTATTGAGCAGATAGTCAACCAACGCATTATCTATCTTAAGTCTCTTAATCATAGAGCATGCACTCCATATTTCACCAACCTTCTTTATCTCACCTCTATCTAACATCATTTGTATATCATCTGAATCAAAGGAGTCAAATCCAGACATAAATTCTTCTTCATTCTTCTTTTCTTCCGAGATAGTGATAACATCTTTTGTGATAGTTTTACTCCTTTTAGATTCCAGAGGGGATTCACCAATGACAACTTCCAATTCTTTCTTTCCAGAAGAGGAACCCTCTTCAAACTGACTAGGCACTAACATACCAGAGCACAGATTCATCTTCAGAGATGTGAAATATATTTTGCAAGCACTTGCATTTTCTTCCATTGATTCCAAATACCTATAAACTTGTTTTCCAACCAGAATACTGAATTCCCACTTAACATTCTCTCTTCCTAATAGCAAGCTCAAAAATTAAAATATCAAACATACGAGCAGATACCCAAACCAAAGACATTATGACATTCTCAATTAGGTTTTCCAGTAATAGGCTACACAAATCAAACTACTTATTTTCCTTAACCATCATGTGTGCAAGATATACAACAATAGCCGAAGTCGAACCTTCATGATTTCTAAAGTAGATTTTATAAGAGATGTTGTTCACAACATACCTTATAGCACGATCAACAATAGTATTTATTAGAAGTGCTTGAGGGTCTTTTTTGATATCAGTAAGTTCCTCCACATCTTTGTATTTCACGATTTTCTTCCCAGGGAGGTCCCCAACATTGCATAAACCAATAATAGCTTTGATTGCTTTCTTCATGATCAGATAGAGTTTTTCCAACATAATGTGGTTGTTCTTGAATCGACTTAATAGGAACAAGATATATTCTTTGTCTACAAACCAAGGAAATTCTCCCCATAAATCCATACCTAGGTTTTTTACGCTCTGCAATTCATTTGTCTTCAACCCTAGTTCCATTTCATTCATCTTCCTATAATCAAATTCTTCCAATTCAACACCCTTCAACTTCAACAGAATATTGCCACATGATCTTGTGTCCATCGTCATGCTTATCTTTCTTGAATTCATTATTATTCAATCAAAACTTCTTCATTTTCCCTTCTTCCCCTTTGTAAACTGAGAAATAATTCCAAATTATTTGTAATAATTCCTTCAAATTACCTCAAAATTGCTCCAAATCACTTCAAGATGGCTTCAAGATCACTTCAATTGCACAAATGATCAGAAAGAATTATGAATTTTACTTTATACACTATCGATTTTCCCTAATTTGCATTATGGAAGACTTCAAAAGCTAATAAAAACCCTATTTCTCTACATTGAGAAACCCTAAATTGATCCACAAAAGAACATCCTTGTATCTTTTCTTTTGGTTTATTTTCCATAACCTCTGTCTACTCATTCTCTACAACATATCCTCATGCCAACATCTGACACACTATACATCTAGGGGGTTTGTACAATTTTTTGTTAATCCACCCCCTACGACCATGATAGGTCTAATTCCTAGAGGAATTGTCTGCACCGAATGAGGGAATAGACACATATGTTGTCTCTGACTCTTCTTCTTTCTTCCTCCATATCTTATTTGTTTCTTACTTTGCCTCATCCTTTTCAATTTTCTTCATTGGCTCATTCTTCTCTACCGAAGCATACTTCTTTCCCTTCTTCTACAAACTCTTGAGATATGTTTGGGTTTGTTGCAATTATAACAAACAACACTTTTCTGATTTATCTGACCTCCATTGATTTTATTTGTGTCCAAACTTGTTGCATGTATAGCAATAGCCATCAAAATATTGATTCATTATGCCTCCATTAAACCTGTTCATCATTACTTGACTAATCATTCTTACTTGAGATCTACATTTAGTGGCTTTATGTCCAAATTTCTTGCTTTAAAAACATTGTCCATGGAAGGAACCAAGAAATTGATTCATTTTGCTTCTACACTCAGTTGCCCTGTGACCAAATTTGTTACATGAAAATAAGACACCATTGAAAGATGGATACCTTTGAGCATTTGGTTATCTAACAGGCAGTCTTCTAGCAAAGTTCCTTGAATTTTTTTTTGCTTCCCTTTGTCTTGAGTCTTTTTATTATCCTTTGAGCTTTCACATGTTTCATTTCCCAAGCCACTTTTGTCTTTACTTAGTTTTTGTCCTACAATCAACTCATCAAGCTTGTCAAATCTAGATTTGAAATTGTTTTCATAGAGTTTTTCTTTCTCCAGTTCTACTTTCAAGTTCACCACCTCTTGTTCAAGTCTAGTGCATTCATCAGTCTCGCTTTGCACCATTATAGTATTCAGACATTCTTCAATTCTCTTCTTTTCTTCCACTAGCACTTTCAATCCGATGATCTCGTGTTTCTGCTACTCACTCACTTCTCTATTTCTTTCTTTGGATTTCTTCAATTTCTCTTTCAATTTCTGGACACATTCATTTGCCTCATCAATATTTTCTTTCAAATCACTATTTTCATTTTCAGCCTTATCAAGATCTTCAAGTGTAGCCCAGATTTCTTCTTTATCATCCATTTGTTCAACCTTCAGGATCTTCCTCAAGTGGTTAAGCTCTTCACCAAGGAACCAAAGCTTTGATACCAATTGCTAAAAGGTGCATAACAAATGAGAAGGGGGTTGAATCAATTGTCACCAAATTCAAACATAAAACTTCACATGCTTATCAACTTCACAACCACACAATTTTGTTATTAAGTATGAACATGAAATTCAGATAACAAAAAGAAAAATCAACACAATGAACACAAAATTTTACGTGGAAAACCTAATGAGGGAAAAACCATGGTGGGGACTAACTCACAATATAAAGTGATTCCAAAAATTGAATATATAAGGCTCACTTCCCAGAATATGACCCACTGTCTAAATACAAAAGCTCACTACTTACACAAGGAGGCTCACTACCTACAAAAGGATTACAAAAAAAAAAAATTGCTTCACAGCCGAAATGAATTGATAAGAGTGCACCTAACAAGTGTTGATACAGTTCCAGTGATGCTCAATAGACTAACTTAACACACTTCATCATTTTCGCACTTCTTCACATTCACAACCTCGCAATATTTATCTATTTCAATATTCAAAACTATCTGACATATACATTTGATCCATCCACAAGCATCAATTAGGTCGGCCTAATTAGATGCAATCCTTATTTACCAAAAATACCAACTATCGACTTCAAGCATTCACAAAATATTTTCAAACAATAAATCAAAATGTGTATCATACTACATCATGTTGGAATAGACCTAAGATAAGTCACACATACATCCACATAACAAAATTAATTCACCATAACACTAATTATCCATGAGGTTGGCCAAAGATAGGCTTAATAGCAAAATGTAACAAACAGAATAACGCTGATACACCATATGAGTGCCTGTACATGAGAGATTATGAGCATACATGCTTCCAACGTTCATAAACTATATCCAAAAATTGCAAGCAACAACAATAAACCACCGAGGATTGCGAACCAAAATAGCAGAGGATGTAGATTGTATACCCATTCACAAACCGTACCAAAATACCAAATCAAGCAATGACTTACTCTTGCAGTCACAACTTGTATAACATGGTGAAATCAATGAAAACAAAAATTGTATAGTTAGCCATTCTTCTTCATTCTTCCAACAATGTTAAGGGAGGATCCATTCGCCGAATGGGTCCTGGCTCAACTTACCAAGACCAAATTTTTCCCAATGAAATAATTTGATGTTTAATTTATAATTATCGAGAGAGTTCCTTAGGGGGTGTCAAAATTAAGGCCTAAAGGGGGGGTTAATAACTCCACTTAACCACAATGAATTAGGACCACCTAGATAAATGTGAAAGTTCTTTAAAAAAATTTACAATACTTAAACAAGGTATACATTATGCATATTTTATTTAGAAAGGGGCTCATAAGGCTTAATTAAGAAAATAAGTCCTAGAAAAGTGTGAAAGTGTGTTACAACACTTCACAAAACCTTTGCAAAGGACAAATTAAAGCATGATTTAGTCAAATAAAGGTCCTAAAATGATGTGAATGTGTACAAGACATTACAACACCACTCCAAGACACCATTAGTCCAGTTTTAATGTTAAGTATCTAAGCAAGAAAGGAAAAGGCAACTTTTTCCATTACTACATTTTTCACCCACTTTAGTGAGAGGATGACCCCATGTCAAACTCACACTAAATTATACATCCAAGACACTTAAGTATGCAACAATAATAAAGATACATGATCATACCCTCTCAAAGGCCAAGAAAAATAAACAAAAATAAAGGATCAAGCACAAATGATTCAATGTGATGTAAGGCGATGGTTGTTTTTCCATAACAAACATTGCTCACTCTAGGGCCACAAAACTTTATGTCATCCGCAGGGTGATTTTTTCCCAAAATATGTATGCTCACTCTGGTATAATGGAACCTTAGTCTATCCACTAGATGAGTTATCCCAATGAGGTGGAAAATGAGAGAATTGGATTAGCCTCTCATATCATACCGAATTCATCCTCCTAACAACTTTGATAAGGCACCACAATGAAAATTCTTTTGTAAAATTTTTTTGAATGTCATGTAAAAAAAATTTACTAAAGGGGATTTTTCTTTATTCATGTAATGGTCTTCCCCTTAGGTAGCATTGTACCTAATGTCTCCAAGAGAGGACAAATCAAGGTGTCAGATCGCCCATGGGATGCCTTGTTCATATCATGCCATGAAAGTGGATCGTACACTCTTGGACAACATGAATCCCAATGACACCGCTAAGAAGAGGACACATCACAAGAAGAAATAAAAATCATGCCATGAAATTTTCCAAAATATTTCATCGATGCATGCCCCCACTTTAAAGTAGTTGCTACACCATTATTGTGAGCAATTTCTTTAAAGTAGCCAAATGATTTGATCGTAAGACATGAGAGCTTTCCTCGGAAAACCCTATTCCAAATCATATGTTTCTGAAGCAAGCTGCATCATGAAATAGGAAGGAAGGGTTGCCCCAACAAACACATAAGGGATCTATGGATTTGGGTTCAGTATGTGTGTGCTACAATGTTGTCATAGAGCATGGAGTCATCATCATTCCCAAAATACACATAGAACTAGAAGAATGACAAATGAAAACACAAGACAAATTAAAAATGATTACAACATAGAGAAGAATGAAGGTACATATATAATAATGCACAAAAAGAGAGAGGAACATCAAATGAAACATCATAGGGGATCACATTATGCACATGAAATCAAAGAAAAAGAAAAAATAAAAGGAAAAAGACTAGTAAGGAATAGGTGAGTCAACCTAAAGCAGGTCATCTTCCTCCCAATCTCAGTTGGTATAAACGGAGGGTGGGCAACTAGCCAAAGGGACAACATCAAGTGTCAAACTAGGACACGCACCAATTTCAACACTCTTTTTAGGATATTTTTCATTTAATCTCATGGAGGAAGAAAATAATTTATTCAAATCATCATGCACTTGTTCATCAGTCTTTGAAATATCAATGTCATCATCTAAGTCAATCACAACAAGAGGTAGAATAGCAATGTCCATACAATGTTCTTGTTTATGTTGTGGTGAAGGTTGAGAGTTGTCATGCATTGCTTTAGGTAGGTTTGGATTTTAATTTTCTATGTTATTATTGTTTTCTTGAGTTTTCAATCTACGAGCAATAGCATGACGTCTACATCTACGCTCCCTAGCACTTCAATTTCTTTTCAATTTATCGTCAATTTGCATTTGTGTAAGAGCTTTTTTTTCAATCATAGGTTCCCTCTCTTCCATAGGAGGACTAGAAGAAATGATGAGTTTTCTCAACCTCTTTCTCTTTGACTTTGTAAACTTGTTTGACTCTAGGAGGGACAAGGGGATTGTTTGTGTTATCTTGTGGTCTCTTGTGGGAAATTGCAAGAGGTTGTTCTATAGGTTGTTCTTGTATGTTTGGATTTTCTTTTGGTTCAATCATTGTCTCATCAAGGATGGTTGGTTCGGTCATAGGTTGAGGCATGTTTCGAAGGGATAGTTCTGCTATTTTCTTCGCCTTGAATTTTTGATATGATTTGAAAAAGAAATCTTCACGAGTCTTGATAGGTTCCATAGGCTCAGACCAAAATTAATCTAGTGAAAAATCCCCTTTGCCTAGGCCAAATGAAATCCACTATGATGCACAGTGAAGATGTTATTGCTAAATGGAAACTTAATATATTTATGCACAACCAAAGGGACAACATTCATGGAGCAAAGCCATGGATAGCCTAGCTTGACACAAAATTGGTCCAATTGTGGATTGATGGAGAATGAAACTATTAATGTTTTCGGTCCCACTTTTAAAGGGAGATCTATCAAGCCTATCATAGGGCAAGAAAATCCATTATGTGTCTTCATCCATGCTTTTGAATTGTCATATGTATCTTGATATAGCTCATGCACATATAAGAATTCTTTTATGAACACATTATCTCCACATATGGGATCAATCAAAATCCCATTAGTGGGCTTATTGTTGATTTGGCTAGCTATGTAAAGAGGACCATCAGGTGCACATTTAGGTATGTCATTTTGTGTGAAATAATGTCAAGAGGGTATCTAGTCAAGCCCTTACAAGGTTTAGCTTCGATAGATTCTATCACGTTCTCTGTGGGAGGTAATTGCATAACATTGTTCTTAGTTTCAGTAGGAGGATTGGTTGTAGCATGTATGTTGCTATTGTCTTGGTCTTTCAAGTACTCCTAAAGGAAGTAACTAAGGCTATAGATGATTTGTGTTTCATTTTGAGTTTTAAGCACTTTCCTTAGATTTTGTATGATAGGAACCAAGCTAATGTCAAAGCATTCAGTAAGGATATTGGCTTGTAAGTTTTCTAGTTGTTCATCTAGCTTGCTAATGGCATCATGCACATGGATTATTGGAGGTAAAGCCATAACAAATTAAGTATGCAAACTATGAGCCATGGAGGGTTGATTCTCAACATTATCAAAAAGAGAGTTAGAGCACCCAAGATCCATGACAAGTGAGAGATCGTCAAATGAAATGAGCCTCTTGAACTGTGTCTTATAATAGTAGTGTGAATAGGACACCAAGTTGTAAAGCTCATACAAGTTTTACAACCCCAGTGTGCAAACCCTAGAATGGAAAAGGGACAATGCAACAACCTTAAGATTCTAAGCAATGCAATTTATTGATTAAACAATGAAATAAGCTGAAAATGAAATGTTTTAATGCAATTTTGAATTTTTACAATGTACTAAAATGAAGCAATTTAAGCTAAAAGCAATGAATTTGATGAAACATCAAATTTGGAAACTGAAATAGCAAGATTAATGCACCAAACGAAAACTAAAAACTAAGATTTTAATGTCCTGAAATTGCAGATTTGTAGCTAAAAGGGACTCATTCACCAATAAGGGTGAATGGGTCCTAGTTAGGTCTTTCTAGGATCTTTTTGTGGATTTCAAAGTCAATTTTAATGTCTTTTCAATTGTCAAAAGCTTTAGGTTAGACTTGATAATGAACTTATTCACCAGTAAGGGTGAATGGGTCCTGGTAAGGTATTTTTAAACTATTTTTTTAATGGTTTGCAAGCTTTCAGATATATCTTTTAGTTCCAAGTTGTAGATAGTGAAATGCAGCTTCATATTTTCTAGAAATTCAATGCAAAAATGCAATAAAAAGATGAAATGTAAGACCTAGATTTCAATGCAATTTTGTTTTGATTTTCAAATATAATTGAATGAGATCTAAATGAGATGCAAAATGATTGATTTGTTTTTGTAATTTTCATATTTAAGAAGTGAAAAACAATGCAAAGCTAAACCCTATATGATATGCAAGATTGAAATGAAAAAGAATAAAAACCTAATTCAATTCAAATCTAAATGCAATGAATGCAAGATTTTAACTTGAAATGCAATGAAAGACTCCAAAATTCATAAAAGTGCAATGTTGAATAAGTCAGGTTAGGAAAATAGGATCCTTCCCAAATGTAAGTAAATGAGAAGGATCACTTGTTTTTCTAGGCCCAAATCAATTCAAATTATGTAAATGAAGATGCCAATAACAACCAAAAATCAACCTTAACTATTATAACAACTATGAGGGATGGTTTTAGAGCATAAAAATCTATGTACCTGGCTAGAAAGTTGCTAATTTATAGCTATGGAGGACTCATTCGCTTTCAAGGGTGAATGGGTCCTTTTAGGGTTTCAAAAAACTAATTTCAAGATCATGTACTTCTATGTCTAAACTCTTGAAATCCCTATTATCAAGTTCTGGAAGGCAGTATTCAATTTTCTAGATCTCTTTCCATGATCTTGCACCTTGGATGACAACTTTTGCAACTTTGACAATTTTGACAATTTTGATAATCTTGCTCTTCAACCTGTAAATATGCAATCACACACTCAAGGGCAGAAAACTTGTTGATTTGTTAGTGAATGGGATTTTTCCTCAATCAAAAACCTTGTAGGTAATTAAACCAAATGATGAAATAAGATAATAAAGCATGAAAGTGCAATAATGTAAATGATGTCACCTTGGATTTTGTATTGTGATGTAAATTTGTAAACAATCACAGAGTGGCCATAAAGAATGTAGATCTTGGATGTAATATGAAGCTTGTAAGTAGATCCTCAATACAACATTCACTTCTTAGCTCAACACACATGCATGCATTAAACCCTTGACATGATGATAAGACCTTGAATTGTTGCAATAATGACTTGAAATATTCCTTGTAATGCCTTGTAAATTCCTTTGAAATGCTCTAGAATGCTTGATCACTTGAATGCTTGAATGATTCATAAACTTGCTAGCTTGTGTTATATTTTCTTAGGAGAAACAATGTGAATTAGCCCCTTATTTATACTAATTTAGGAGATTAACCCTAAAATTCAAAGAATTAAGGCCAACACTAGATATGGAAAGAAATACAATTAAATTCCCACTAGAATGAAATTCAAAATTTAGGGTCTCATTAAGGGAGGACCCATTCACCATTAAAGGCGAATGGGTGTTGGCTAAGTTTCCAGGACCAAGCTTCAGGGAGTTGAAAGAGGGTCAAAAACCCATTCCAGAACAACTAAGAAAAGGGGGTCTTGTTAAGGGAGGACCCATTCGCCATCAAGGGTTAATGGGTCTTGGATCAACTTACCAGGACCAAATTTTTCCCAATGAAATAATTTAATATTTAATTTATAATTAGCGGGAGAGATCGTCAGGAGGTGTCAAAATTAAGGCCTAAAAGGGGGGTTAATAACTCCACTTAACCACAATGAATCAGGACCACCTAGATAAATTTCAAAGTGATTTAAAACACTTTACAACACTTAAACAAGGTATACATTATACATATTTTATTTAGAAAGGAGCCCATAAGGCTTAATTAAGAAAATAAGTCCTAGAAAAGTGTGAAAGTGTGTTACAACACTTCACAACACCTTTGCAAAGGACAAATTAAAGCATGATTTAATCAAATAAAGGTCCTAAAATGATGTGAATGTGTACAATACATTACAACACCACTCCAAGACACCATTAGCCCAATTTTAATGTCAAGTATCCAAGAAAGCAAGGAAAAGGAAACTTTTTTTGTTACTACAAGTATTTCCACTAGTAATCCTAGTACCTTTGTAGCATCTCACATCATATCTCCTACCACTTTACCACCTATAAGTATTCCATTCACTTCCCCCTCAAACACATATACACCTCCACCATATTCACCTCCATATCAAAACATAACCAATGGCACCATCCTTAACCAACTATTGTAAAATGTTCATTCCTTCAACAATAAATTTCCACCATAAACCAAAATAAAAACGGCCAACCATCATACTATGTGTCAAAATAAATCCCTTATCCTTGGAGATATTAAGAACGTTGATGCCACAAGGTATAGAGATTCCTAGGTTTGAGAAATATGGAGGAAAAGGAGACCCTTCTAACCATGTTTCCACTTACACCACCTTATGTAGTGATTTCATCCTTGAAGATAAGCTCTTGGCTAAACTTTTTCCTAGGTCCTTGAAAGATACTGCCTTAGAATGGTTTTCATTGTTACCAAATAACTCAATTTGTTCATTCAATGAACTTTTTGGCACCTTTATAAACCATTTCCAAGTTCACATGACTCCTAAGATGTCATTAGATGATTTGATGAGATGTACGTGAAAGGATGATGAAAAGGTTACTGACTTCATTCATGCTACCAATCGCTTTATTCCCAAATCGACGTAATGATTCTTGATCCTCACCTTCAAAAAATGTTCATTGAGAACTTACAAAATAAGATACAATATAAGCTTGGAATGATGAAATTTCCTTCCTTCATACACTTTTGTATCGCCCTTCGTGATTATCAAAACTCTATCAATAGTTATGAAAAAAACCCACCTCTAGCCATCCTGAAAAAGTTTTGAACCCACAAATAAAAATAATTACCAACCTTTTAGGAAACAGAACAAAGTCTTTCTTCAACCAAATCCCCCTCAACCAACTGAACATGTTGATACCCAAGTGGCTGCTATAAAGAAGACAAATCCTTTTACATTTGGGGATTCGGCTAGACAATTTACTCCCTTACTCGATACTCTCCATAACACAATGTTACAACTTCTAGAAAAGAGCATGATCTCCTTACCTCCTGTAAGAACTCTTGATCCTACTAATCCATTACCTCCAAACTTTAGATCAAATTCCTATTGTCATTATCACCAAAAAAATGGACATGATATGGAAGATTGTAAGTGTCCTAAACATCTTGTGCAAGACCTTATTGATTCTAATCGACTTCAAATTGGAGGTGTGAATGATCAAGGTAATAAGTTTGTTGCCCCTCCCAACCAAAACTTGCAAATATTTACCAACCCCATGCCAAATCATAATATTTCATTTGTCAAAGCTAGTGAAACTAAGAAGAATGATGTGATGAATGTTGATACAGATGATGACAACATGGATAATAATGAACAAAGTGTTGTGGATACTATGGTTGGATTCATCGAAACTCAACCTCATAAGGGCCAAACTAAAATACCTCTTGACATTGCTTTCTCATCAAAAGATATAATCTGAAAGGAAGTTGATGGTCCTCTTTACATGTAGCTAGTTGAATCAATGACAAGCCCACTAATGGGATATTAATTGATCTCATTTGTGGAGAGAATGTGATTATTGAAGAATTCTTACTTGTGCATGAACTCTATCAAGAAACATATGATAAACTAAAAGCATGGATAAAAAAACATAATGGTTTTTCTTTCCCTATGATTGGATTAGACTGAAACAATTAGATGTCTCATTCTCCATCATCTCTATGTCGGATCAATTCCATGTGAAGCTTGGTTGTCCATTTCTACGCTCCATGGAATCTATCCCATTGGTCATGCATAAGTGTTTAAAGTTTCCCTCTAACAATGAAATATTTACTGTGCACCATAGTGTCTTTAATCTTGTTTCTTGTGGGAACTTTTCATTGGATCTCTTTTGGCCTGAGCCTATGTAACATATTAAACCTCATGAAAATTTCTTTTTCAAATCCTAGAAAAATTTTAAGGAAAAATGCATAGAATAACTATCCCTTCGAAACATGCCTTAACCCATGATTGAGCCTCCTATCCTCAAGATGAAACCATGATAGAACCAAAAAATATTCTAAATAACCAAGACCCTGGCCTAAGATAGATCCTTTTCCTATCTCCTAAAAATGACCAAAAGACAACCAAAAAAATCCCATCATGCCTCCTAAAATAAAACAGATTTACAAAGCTAAAGGGAAAGTGGTTGAACAACCTCCCATGGCTCCTTCTGAAGGAAAGAAACCTATGGTTGATAAACCTACTCCTACACAAACACAACCTGAAAATCATACTAAAATAAATAGAAATGCTAGAGAGCATAGGCATGACATTGTTCTATTGCTTGAAGGTTAAATGAATAAAACAATAAAGAAAAACAATATCCAAACTTAACTAAGCAATACAAGATGATTCTCCCTCTTTTCCAAAACAAAAATATCCTATATCTCAACCACAACAAGAGCTAAATCCTTCTTTGAACATTATCATTCAACCTATCATTGTGATTAACTTGGATGATGATGATGAGATTACTAAAATTAATAAGTGCATAATGAGTTGAATTCATCATTCTCCTCTTCCATGATCTTAAATGATACTTCTCCTAGGAAGAGTGTTGAACTTGGTGATACTCCTAGTAGAACATGTGTTGTTCTCCCTTTGGCTAGTTGTTCACCTTCTGTATGCAATGAACAAGATTGGGATGTAGACGACCTGCTATAGGTTGACTTGCATGTTCCTTACTAGTCTTGTCTTTATTTATTTCTCATGAGTATGATTGCATGTGCGTAATGTGATCTCCCTGTACTGTTTTGTTTAATGTATCTCTATTTTTGTACCATTCCTCTATTTGTATGTAAATTCTTCTATATGTCATAAACGTTTATCTTTTCTTTGTCATGTTTTTTTCCTTTTGGGGATGATGCAAGGCATCAAGACATTTAGGCCTCTTCCATGTTGACCCAAAATATTTTCCTTTATCTTTTCTTTGTCTTGTGTTTTCTTTTTAGGGATGACATAAGGCGTCGAGACATTTAGGTCTCTTCCATGTTGACCTAAAAAAAATTCATTTTTTTCCCTCTCTTTGTGTCATTCTTCTCATTCCATGAGTATTTTGGGAATGATGACATTTCCGAGCTCTAAAATAACATTGTAGCAAATACATACTGACCCCAAATCTGTGGATCCCTTATGTGATTTTGGGATTTCATTTTGGGGGCAACCCCTTTTCATGATGTAGCTTCATTTGGAAACATATTACTTGGCACAGGGCTTTCGAAATAATCTCTCATGTCCTCTTTATTGTTAACATTTATCATTTGCTACTTTAAAGTAATTGCTCACAACATGGTGTTTAGTAATTTCTTTAAAGTGGGGGCATACATTGACATTGTTCTTTTGCATTTCAATTACAACTCATGTTTCATTGTGTGGTCTTCTTACTTCATGCAATGTGTCTTTCTCTTTGTGGTGACATTGGGTGCGATGTCCTTCAAGAACATGATCTCTCTTAACATATTATATTCCTCTTAGTGGCTTGATGTGACACACTGCATCCCCTAAGTTGTGAATATTATATTCTTCGATTGGTCCTCTCTTGGAGACATTAGGCATGATGTTCCTTAATTTAATACCTTACACAAACTAAGAAAAACCCCTTTGAATGTACCTTACACTATTTTTCATTTACAATAACTATTATATGGCCACCTTACATAACACACTTTGCTTGTCTATGGAGCCATTATGTTTGTTCCTGGGTGTCAAGCATATGAATTTTTTCTTACCTCATGGATCTTGTCATTCATTTTATATGGAACCTTATCAAAATTATCACGAGGTATAGATTTTTTATGGTTACCATATGGGAATCGAACATATAGGCGTGAATTTCCCATAGCCACTTGCTTGTGTGTGTGAGCGCATACCAGCCACGTGCGTATGTGTCTCACCTTCTTGGTGGCTCACCTAGTGGATGGCCTGAGGTTTCACTAGCCCTTGTAAGCATGCAATTTGTTTGCATAGTATACATCAGGTTCCACTTGTAAATGTTTTGGGAAAACAACTTAGATTTGATCCACATCGTGTTGAACAAATGGTTGACACTTGATCTGCCCCTTCTTTTTCCTTTTTCTTATTTCTTTATGTCTTTGGTAGTGTATCCTTGTATCTTGTTGTTGCTTCATACATCATTCACATGCGTGTTCTTTTGTTCCTATGTTGGTTTGCCATAAGATCTTGGTCCTAGGCGCTTGATAATCCCTCTTGATCGCTTTCGTCCTATCTCACTAGCATTGGTACACTTGGACCCCTCTTGATGCATATTTGTCTACTTTAGTGTGAGTTTGTGTACCATCCAGAAAGTGCAGCAAGAAACAGATCAGAGCAAACATGCAATGCAATCTAAGTTAAGCAACAGAGAACAAAGGAAAGTAAAAATGTAAGTAAACTGAACAATCTCACCCAATATGTACGTAATTCCATGTATCATCTCGATTTCCCTTCTCCATTTTGCCGTTGTAGTAGTATAATTGCCCTCAAATTTTCAAAGGTTCATGCAAGTATAGCCTATGATAATGATTTAGCAAAACATCAAAGATTCAAGATAGGTGCTCCAAAAAGTCATAATATTTCGAGAGAGATTGGAATGATGAAGACCAGATCAATTTATAGAAAATTGATTATTTGAATAACAGGCCAGGATTGAAAGATCAACGGACGGTTGAGATTGACTAATTAGTCATGCATTCTAATAATAGTTAGTAATGACATGAGTAATATAAATTAGAAATAGAATTAAAGATTAAATAAATGATTTAATCTTCAAGTTTGGTATTCAAAAATAGAAGAATTATCTTTGCATGACAAAGATAAAGATGGATTAAAACAACTCTCTGTTTGAATGCACGCACAAGATTTAATTAATTAAATAGGAATATTTAATTAATATGCATTTACACACAATGAGTTAGAACTGGATGATTGAATGATTTGACAAATAGATTACTTGTGAAATCCATTCAGACATTTATCTAGAGTTAACTGGCCGATTAAAATAGATGTCAAGTAAAAGTGAATACTTAGATAACTCACACAATTATCTAAATATAGAGGAATGCGTTAAAATAGAATTCATGAATTAAATAATTCATTTAATTCAAGATTTGATATTTGAAGAATAATTAAATAAATACAAGATTTATTTAATTAAGTGATGAAAAGGGATTTAAATGAATAATTAAATAAATAAAGGAATTTATTTAATTATAGTTGAAATATGATAAAGTAAAATTAAATAAAATTTGTTTAATTTGACAAGAAGGATAAGGTTAATTAGTAACATAATTCAAATAAAAAAGCATTTATTTAAATAACTCCATAGAATAAAGAAAGTGAATTAATTAAACAATAAGATTATTTAATTAATAGAAGAAATAACAAGAATCATTCTTGCATGACAAAAGATGAAGATGGATTAAACAACTCTTGTTCAACGCACTATGATATAGTTTCCAATTAATTAAATAGGAATATTTAATTAATCCATGCAAATGAGTTAGGAATTGGATGATTGAATTGATTTGACTTAAGATTACTCGAGAAATCTACATTAAATCAAGAGTTAATCAGAGCCATTTGAATAGATCTTTGAGTCGAAAAGTGAATACTCTAGATAACTCACACAATTCATTCCAAATATAAAGGAATGCTAAAATAGAATTCATGAATTAAATAATTCATTTAATTCAAGATTTGATATTTGAAGAATAATTAAATAAATAAGATTTATTTAATTTAGTAATGAAGGGATTTAATGAATAATTAAATAAATAAAAGATTTATTTAATTATAGTTGAAGTATGATAAAGAGTAAATTAAATAAGAATTTATTTAATTTGATAAGAAGGATAAGGTTAATTAGTAACATAATTAAATAAAAAGTGTTTATTTAATTAATCAGATAGAATAAAGAAAAGTGTGAATTAATTAAATAATTAAGATTATTTAATTAATAGAAGAAATGAAGACTATAGAGAAAAATTAAATAATTGACATTATTTAATCATGACCATGAAGAATACGAATTATGAAGAATATTGAAGTCGTAGGCTTAGACCAAATTTTGGTGTCTACATCTGCCCCTCTTTGATACAATGTCATTTCGGCATTGTGTCAAAGAAAATCGATAAGAAATATGCCCCAGTAATGCCCCAGTATAAAAAAAGTGAAGGTATGCCCCCTCGGGAGGATAGGTGGGTTCAAAGAACATGAGTGTGCTCTCGAAATCGATGAGAGAACTAGAAGATGAAAGAAAGAAAAAAAGGATAGAGGAAAATAGATAATGGTGGTGAAGATGTAGAAAAGAAGAAATGTTAGTGCAAAAAGAAAGATGAATAATAAAAGACCATGATGTTATTATTAGCAATCTTCGATGTTTCATCGTATCACAAAAGGAATTGCACTTTATCATCATTGGGAGGGACTAATACAAATGGAGAAAAACACCATGATATGACATTGATCAAGGTGTGCAAGGTCATCCACTTGCTAATAACAAACAGTCGCAGACGAGTGTCGTTAACTCATACTAAGGGCAAAAGTTGCCCTAGTCTTTTTGTCAAGAAAAACCACATATAGCAAACAAAATAAAAGATGGGTCATGAGACGTCATTTCTCCTCTAAATCCTTCATGGGACATCCTTGAGGAAACTAGTAACATGACTCAAAAATCCAATTTAAAAGATAGTTAACAAACAACAGTCAAAGAAAATAGAATTTTGACACATCATGGCTTCTCTAAATCCTTCATGGGACATCCTTGAGAAAGTAACATAATTCCCATCATAAAGTCAAATGAAAAGATAAAATAAATAAGTCAAAAAGTCAAAAAGCCAATAAAATATTTTCCAAAACTTGATCTATTTGTTGAGTTTGTTTTGGTTGATAAAAGAATTGATTGATAGAGCCTGATTTTAGGAGATACACATACTGATAAGACTTTGAGTCTGGTTTCGATGTTCTAACTATCTGTATAAGGCATAACAAAGCCTGGTTTCAGAAAGACATGTATTGTATAAGACTTTGAATCAAATGTTATTGATGTGATAACCTGGGTAAGGCTATGTTTGATTGTTTGACAATGTCGATATACAGGAAGGACTCATCCTATATAAAACATAGATTGTTTTGTTGATATCAATATTCAGGAAGGACTCATCCTGAATGTGACAAAGGTTAATTGTTTTGACAATTTCCGTCTACAGGAAGGACACATCTTGTAGTAGACATTAGTTGATTTTTTTTTTTATTGTTTCGTTGGCAATTTGTTTGATTTGACTTAGAGACATTGCTGACTTGTTCACCAAATTAATGCATGACTTGATATGACATGTTGTAAATTGACTGTGTGTGATGACAAACCCTAAAGGATCAATTTTAGTGTAAAATTCTCGGGCCTACTTCAATTGATGCGCCTTTGCTACATTATACATGTACAGACCTCGTAGTTCAACTGGACTTTGACCAACAAGAATGACTAAATAAGATTTGATTTATTTGAAGATATCTGATGTGTGTGATAAGGAATGTGACAAACCCTAATGGATTGACCTAGTGCAAATGCAAGTACATCGTAGATGGTCTTTGTTTACATCCAAATATAGAGGCAATGTAGTTCAAAATGACAAAAGACCTGACAAGCGTAATTAACTCCTCGACTCTATTCTCTAGATTTTGAAATCTTTGATTTTTTCTTTTGAAGCCTTCACTAGCTGCCATTGTTAAGAAGAAGTGGTATGTTTTTGTGTTTTCTCGTGTCATTTGTGGATGTTTGTGGATTTTCCTATGGTTTTACATCTTCTTCAACACGGCCAATGGAAGAATCAATATGATACATCGCCAGCGGCTTCCCCTTAAATGAAAGCATAATAATCATTGATTATGATCAGGGTAAAATGGGGGATATGGAAATGCACTCGATGTCAAATCGCTCGAAGTTAAGGGAAAGACTACCACTTATTATGAATGGTATATACAAGTGATGGATATGAAAGATAAGGGATATGTACAGGGATAGGTAGTATGTACAGGGATAAGGACTATGTATAGGGTAGTGGACTATGTATAGGGAAGTGGACTATGTACAGGGATAAGCGATATGTATAGGGAAGTGAACTATGTACAGGGATAGATAGTATGTATAGGGAGAGTGGACTATGTATAGGGTAGTGGACTATGTACATGGAAGTGGACTATGTATAGGGATAGTAGACTATGTACAGGGATAAGCGATATGTACAGGGAAGTGAACTATGTAAAGGGATAGATAGTATGTACAGGGATAGTGGACTATGTACAGGGTAGTGGACTATGTACAGGGTAGGCTAGATTAGAATAATAGTAGACAAAGGAGCAGAGTCAAGTACACATGGCACCTGTTTGCCAGGTTTTCACCATGGTACCTATCCAAAGCGCCACCGAAGTGGTTTTCACTATTGGACAAATTATTTGTCTTTACTATTTTCTAGATTATCTAATTTTTTTGGTGTTACCAAAATGCCTGTTTGCCAAGTTTTCACCTTGGTAACGATTTTTTGATTTTTTGAAGACAAGGCCCTCATAAGCTATGCATAAAACTTCTTCAGATGAAGACTATTAATTGGTGAGGATAATGGCTCCCCTTTAGGAGTAGAGAGTTGGTACGCTCCTGATCCAAAGGCTTCTGTAACAATATACGGTCCTAACCAGTTAGGTTCAAACTTTCCTAGTTTGTCTCTTTCTGCTTGATTCTTTGGGTTCTCCATTAAAACCAGGTCACTAATGTCAAAGTTTATGTTCAATACCTTCCTGTTATAGCTACGACGAAGGTGATTCTGATATGCTTGGAGATGGTCTAGTGCCTTTTGTCTTTGCTCATCCAGGAATTCTAGCTCATGGAGTCTCGATACTCGGTACTCTTCATCATCAATGTGGCCTTTCAAGGATACCCTTAAGGAAGGAATCTCGACCTCAATAGGAAGAATAGCTTCAGAACCAAATACTAGTGAATAGGGAGTGGCACCAGTGGGAGTATGGATACTTGTGCAATAAGCCCATAAGGCAAGATTAAGCTGTAAATGCCAGTCATGGCCAGCATCATTGACAGTCTTCTTGAGGATTCTAATGATGGTTTTGTTAGATGCCTCTACTTGGCCATTACCTTGTGGGTAGTATGAAGTGGAAAAGTGATGTTGAATATGAAATTCATCACACAAATGGCGGACTTCTTGATTCTTAAATGGGCGGCCATTATCAGTAATTATGGACTGAGGGACACCATACCGACTGATGATATAGTTCAGATAAATTTAGAAATCTGTGTGTCAGTAATGTATGTCATAGGAATGGCTTCAAACAACTTCATAAAATACTCAGTGGCAGTGATAATGAATTTGTGTCCACTAGCTGATGTGGGGTGGATCTTACCTATGAGGTTGAGTACCCATTGGGAAAAGGGCCATGGTGATGTTATAGGATGGAGCTCCTGTGCTAGCGCATGTATCAAGTCTCCATGAACTTGGCATTGGTGGCACTTCGTTACAAAGACATATGAGTCTTTTTCCATAGTAGGCCAGTAATAGCCCAGTCTCATAATCTTTTTGGATAAGGTAGGACCACTAGAATGGGAACCACATATACCCTCATGCAAC